>BGPT01000011.1:141308-169474 GCA_003297045.1 Symbiodinium sp. clade C Y103
ATAAAGACATAGAAGACAAGACAAGGAAAAGAACATTATAGAAGATTATAGAAGAAAATGGCAAAGAAGGACCTGGGACGTGGCTATAGTGGAAAAAAACCCAAATAGAATGCCCAGGCAAACTACAGCAGATATAGATCAATGAAAAATAAAGACATAGAAGAAAAGAAAAGGAAAAAAACANTATAGTGGAAAAAAACCCAAATAGAATGCCCAGGCAAACTACAGCAGATATAGATCAATGAAAAATAAAGACATAGAAGAAAAGAAAAGGAAAAAAACACTATAGAAGATTATAGAGGAAAAGGGTAAAAAAGGACGTGGGACGTGGCCATAGTGGTGAAAAACACAAATAGAATGACCAGGCAAACTACAGCAGATATAGATCAATGGAAAATAAAGACATAGAAGAAAAGGAAAGGAAACGAACATTATAGAAGATTATAGAAGAAAGCACAAAAGGACGTGGGACGTGGCTATAGGAGGAAAATCACACATAGCATGCCCAGGCAAACTACAGCAGATATATAGATCAATGGAAAATAAAGACATAGAANGGAAAATCACACATAGCATGCCCAGGCAAACTACAGCAGATATAGATCAATGGAAAATAAAGGCATAGAAGAAAAGGAAAGGAAAACAACATTATAGAAGATTATAGAGGAAAAGGGCAAAAAAGGACCTGGGACGTGGCTGTCGTGGAGAATAACGCTCATAGAATGCCCAGGCAAATTACAGCAGATATAGATCACTGAAAAATAAAGACATAGAAGAAAAGACGAGGAAAATAACATTATAGAAGATTATAGAAGAGAATGGCAAAAAAGGACATGGGACGTGGCCATAGTGGGAAAAAACACACATAGAATGCCCAGGCAAACTACAGCAGATATAGATCAATGAAAAATAAAGACATAGAAGAAAAGGAAAGGAAATGAACATTATAGACGATTATAGAGGAAAATTGCAAAAAAGGACCTGGGACGTGGCCATAGTGGTGAAAAACACAATTAGAATGCCCAGGCAAACTACAGCAGATATAGATCAATGGAAAATAAAGACATGGAAGAAAAGGAAAGGAAAAGAACATCATGAAAGAAAAGGCGAGCTTCTTAGTTCTGTGATGAGAAGGTCACGCAACTTGAGCAGTTGCGAATCGGACGGCGAAATGAGCCAATTTCACATGCAAAATAGCGTGTTTCATGTTTAAAAATACATGATTTTGACCGATGAGGTATTCTTAGTGTCAGAAATCAACCCTTNGTTTCATGTTTAAAAATACATGATTTTGACCGATGAGGTATTCTTAGTGTCAGAAATCAACCCTTTTCTAATACTATGCCTCATTCTATGCCTTACTGTTGGACGTCATTCCATGAAAGTTCTTCCTTGGTTGCGTTACCCAAAACGTCATTCTATGTTCCAGTCACCTACTATATATAATGATGTGAGCTCACATTCCAGGAGGATGCAAAAGGCCGCAAGAGATTGACACCAGAAAGTCTGGATCTGATTGTATTGTTTGAATATGTTTGAATCACATTGATCATCATTGAACCAATCTGAGGCAAGGTCCAGTCCATAATCGTTGGGCATCCAATGGGGTGGATCAAGTACATCCAGCGCGAGCACCCTGACAGATTTGCTTAAGTCCTCAAGGGATCTTCTCTATCCACATATTATCCACATAATTTCATATCTGTAGTTATGCGTGCCTGTGCGCAAATGTTACGTGTTACAATCGTGTGGTTGATAGTGAAAAGAAATGATACCAATGGACGGAGCAATGTGTCTGCCAAGATTTGTGGGATATCCAGACGGAACGTTTCATTGGGGCCTTGTTCCTTTCTGGTACACCTGCATCCGCTCTTCCATTCCAGCTTTGGGATTGGCATACTGCAGTATGTCCGATCTGAAGCAAAGCTTTTGAAAAGCTGTGATCACATAGAAAGGCGTATCCCATTCCAAGCACCGCCCAAGAGATTTGTCAATCTCCACTGGGCCCAACAATTTTTGAATCAAAGCCTTTGCTTTCCAGGTGAAGTTGGCTGCTTGAATCCTTCCAGATGCAAGTGGTTGACCTTCCGGAATCAATGCTTCAATGGTCTCCTCTTGAGCCGGCTGCCCATGGACCCAGGAATGGAAGGCCGTCCGGTCTGACTCCTTCCAGTAGTTGTACAAAGGGTCACCGGGAAAGAGCTCAAAGACCCGGGATGGCAGTCGACCCACCTCCCCCAGGGCAGCAACCAACCGACTGGTGGCTTCTGGAGCACAGTGACCTTTTCCACAACGAACTTTCTCCTGCCAAAGGCGCTTCTGTGACGGTGCTGGAAGCTCTCGAAGTTCCTCGGCCAAGTAGGTGAGCTCGTCGTCTGTGAAGCCGGTGGCATGTTGCAAGGCAGCCCACAACTCAGAGCTGGCAGAGCTGGCAGAGCTGGAAGCTGCACCGGAAGCTGAAGCGAAACATATTGAGCGAATCG
The DNA here is from genome assembly GCA_003297045.1 of Symbiodinium sp. clade C Y103. Lineage (NCBI taxonomy): Eukaryota > Dinophyceae > Suessiales > Symbiodiniaceae > Cladocopium > Cladocopium sp. clade C. The sequence goes on from BGPT01000011.1 coordinate 143,792, forward strand.
AGCACAAGCCGACCACAAGTGCCACAGGTCTCATCATGTCTCATCTCATTGCAACCATGTCCATACAATGTCCATGCTGGCGTCACAGGTCAGTGGTGGCTCAGCCAACATCCGCCCGGCCCCTAAGTTCATTTAGTATCCAGCTTGGGAAGCATTGCAAGTCTCTGGATAGCTCTAGCCGCAATTTGCGCCACTGACATTGTATACTGCGATGAGATGTAATTAGATTAAATTGATTGGTGGAAAGCTGTTGGCTCTGAATTGTGAAAAGATGTGAAAAGCTGGCGTGACCGCACTTAATCATTTGGTGCTTCAAGCGGCTTGAGCAAAAAGGCACAAGATATCACGAGATCTTGCTATGCTGCTGTGCGCTTTCCGAGTGGCTGCTGCCCTGAGTCCCTGGTGTTGTTTCCGGTGGGCGCCACCAAACTCTCTCCGAAAGTGAAACGTCCCGTGATGGCTAGGCACATGATGCCCAAATATCAATGTATTGGTCTTTGAAACAGGAAACCTTTCTACATCATCTGGCAATGTTCTTGAAAGGAGGGACCAATATGGAATATATAGAGGCACATGCCACTGCCACCACATCCTACACAGCTCAGTAGGTGAGCCGCAGTTTCCTGGCGAAATGCCCACAAAATTCCAGCATCCAGCCGTCCAGCACTGCACAGTGCCAAAACGTAGCCAAGGGCACCATGACGTCCCCAAATGACATGTTGGCTTCTTGACGTGGGCCACCTGACAGCTGCAGTGCAGCTTCAATACAGCGGAATAGTATAGGAGGTCTAAACTTATCCAACACAATTCAACGCAAACATGATGTGCCCAAGCAACTCTCACAACAGCACACTGATCTGTATAAGCTGCGAACGAACGCGCCATTCGGCATAGTCGTTGTGGTGACCTAGTCCAGGGCACAATGTGAATCTGACCGGTTACTGTATGATTTCAATGTCTCTACATGAAGAAGTTGTTGCCTTCATGATGCTATGGTTCATGTCCTTCAAAGTTCATATAAGTAGCTTCTGTGTGCCCTGGTCGCGTATGATTTTCCTGAAAGTAAGGATATTATTATCCCGCATATTTTTCAGCAAACTGTTCCTCTACAATTACAGTGGGACAATCAGCAGACCCCGCAAGCTTCACGACAGCTGCCAGCCTCAAAGTCCTTCCCGGTGTCCAAACTGGCCTTCCGTGGAGCAGATTTCAGCCTGGGCCGGCGATGATTCGAGATGGCGATTTCCTAAGTGTTGAGCCATTGAGGCAACCACCCAACAAAAACCACCCGCTCGATGGATGTGCTCTGCTTGGAGTTCAAACCTGGCAAACAGTTGCCAGGTTTGGTGCAAAGATGTGCAAAGACATAAAGAACAAATCAGAACAAACACATCTCATGGGAAGGGATGGAAGAGAAAGGGCTCGTAGCAGAGAGAAATCCTGCAAAGGGTGCCGCTTGCTGGTCCAACTGTGTGCAGCCTTTGGCTGGGCCTCGCCAGGCCGATCGAAAGGACAGAACTCTTGGGAAAAAAAATGCAGCTTGGTAAAGTTGCTGCCATTCTTCTGGGAGGCAGGCTCAGCCACTAACTCGTTACCGTTGAAAGACAGCTTGTCGTAGATAAACTTGCCTTGCCTGCAAAGGGAGCACAGAAAGATGCAAAGCGTGAAATCACTCCGACATACAGCAGATACTTGACATTAGATGCGAACCTCTGAGGGAAAATGGGATGGCTTCATGACTTCATGAGAAAACAAAGGCAAACTGCAAACTCTAGGTTCAGCGCTTGAAATCGTGACTCTGCCCATCATCAAGGTAAACAAAGCCTCCAAGCTTCCGAGATCAGCAGCTTGCGGCACATTGGCACAAACAAGCTTCACAAGAATCATGCCATGTCACACCATGTCATGCCATATCACTTGATTGACGATCACCATTCAATAAAAATTCATAAAAATCCACGATTCAATTCAATATAGAGAGTGGCAATAATGGGATTCCTTGACTCTCTGGACCACGTTGAACCTTCGGCTTGTTCATCTCCATAGATGACCAGAGTGTAGGGGTCAGCCACCATCGTCAAAGAGCTTCGCCTCCGCCTCCAAGTCTGGTGACCCTCTAACCCACGGTACCGGCCAAACCTGGCGTCTACCGAGTCTACCGTTGCCTCATTTTCTTGGCTAGGATGGCACCGGCCCGCACGTAGACTGGCACCTGCAAAGAAAACAGAAAGCAAACAAAATGGACAACTCTAAAGGTGACATGTGGTGAATCAGTATTGGATCAGACTGTTTAACCAAATCAAAAGAATCAACGATTTGTTGACCAATGAAGGACGGTGACCCATCTGGGGCTTCTGCCCGAGACGAGCTGGTCTTGCGGTGGTGCAGCTTTCCGCCAGCCAAAGGCGCCACCTAAATAACGGCTATGTCAAGGCTCAACCAGAGATGATGGAACCACAACGGCACACAATTGCATGATATTGCATATAGCATGTAAGTGCACCTGCATATTCCAGAAATCAAACCAGGTACCTGTTGGCCTCAGGAACATTCAAACACACTGCAGTGACTTGGCATGTTGAACCGAAGTATCTACAGCAATCTGCTGGATGACCATTGAAGCAATGGGGTCACGGCAAGTAGATGTCGACAGAGCGCTCCCCAGCTTTCGTAACAGCCCTGACCAGAATATCATTGCCGAGCCTTGGTCTCCAGTTGAGGTGGAGGTGTCACCAAGCATCATGGGCCATCTCAGTATCTTCTGGGTAACCAACAGGTAGTGCGTGTTCTGGTGCTTGAATGCCTAACAGAACATCATTCATCAGGACATAGGTCTGACTCTTTCCCTGTCCCAGGGAGGCCTCCAAATCAGATGGGTCCTGGTACCACAAGGGCTGCATGATGGGGATGCCGGAGTGGGCCCACTGTGCAAATAATGTGTACCTCGCAGCGTCATTGTCGGATTCTCGGCTATCTGGATGGATCTGTAGCATGGGCTGAGTGAAGTTCAAACCCATGGGCTGATGGGTCACCAGAAAGGCAGCATCTGGTAGCGGACGCTGACCTTGAGGATGTCATGGCAGTGCTTGAGGCAGAAGAAAATCATTTGAATTTGGGGAGGAAAGCATGGTAAAAACATCGGAAAAAACCATGAGAAACACAGAAGAAAACGAGGAGAACCACTCTTCAGCTCTGGGCCTGCTCTCTGACATTCTGCGTGATCTCCTCTCCAAGCATCCAAGGTTCTCGTCTCTTGGTCCTGGTGATTTTTGATCCAAGTTCTGCTGTGTTGCGATCAATCTCCTCACGGATCACCCTCCAATCCGTGCATTTGCACCAGCTTTAAGCTTCACCACGTCTGTTCACAGATCCCATGCATGAATCCGTCATAGATTCATAGATCCCATCCGTCAGTACCGATGTGACTGAGCCGGACTAAGGCTCGGACTCCAAATGTGCATGGCCTCTGTAGAAGGGGTACCAAATGCCGAGCTGATGCCACCTGATCGCAGTTCCCTTGCTACATAACTGGCATCATGCAGCTATAGCAGCTATAGTATAGGGCTACAGGCATAGTGAGGGCATAGCGGCCCCAAGGCCTCCGAAATAGCTCTGGCTCAGCGTCCTCAGCGAGAAACTCAGCACTAGACAATGTTTCTGAAATCTCTTGGATTAATTGCATCCTAAGCTCAAACTGGTTTGTTGGCCGATGAATCATGGTTGTGACCGCAGCTCGGTGCGGCGCATAGAAGAAACCCGGAACATCAGCTCCAACAAAGGAAGTTCCGCAGAGGCACAGCGACCTCCCAGAGAACTCAAGCAATTTAATTTATGCCGTGTGAATCCGTGTGATTCATGTCTGTCAGGTTCTGTCAGGTTCTGTCACTAGTCACATGCCCTGAGTTTCTGACACAAGCATGGGCACTGAAATTGCCAAATGCTCCCACCTGGCGAGGGGATGCCCCAGGCTGCGCATCACAGGATGGTTTTGGGGGCAACGGGACAGGAAGGCTTTGCCATGTTGTCGCCCGTCCAAATGGCTCCGTGTCGATGGGAGCCAGCGAAGAAGGAACGCGTCAAAACGAAGGGTCGTACCTTGGAAAGCTGCCAGTTGGCTGGGAAGGATTGGCAACGCAAAAAGTAGGGAAACAACTATTGAGAATCGAGAATGTAAAATCATAAGCAGCCCAGACAATTGACCAAACTCGAGAAAGCAGGCTGGCAGGAAAGAGAGAGAGAGAGAGAATTGATCTTAGCCTGATGAAAAGGAACGATTGCACATGATTGTGCACAATCATGTAGACTCATGAATCATGTCCAAGTGGATACAAATATGGCAAAATGCATCTCTGCCGTATGCTGCCCTTAGCAGCAAACATTCGGAGCTCGCGCCAACTGCCCTTCCACAGTGGCCTAAGCCAGACTGCTCGGCTTCATCCCCTGCATCTTAAATGAACCCGGTGCAGTGGTGAGCTTTCCACCATGTGATGATAGAAACCATAGACCTCAGCCAGCGCTGCTAGGTGCTGATGTCAATCGATTCACGGTCGAACTTGGCTCATGGCATTGTGCACATCCCGATGTTCAACCTATATCAGGTGGCATATGGAAACTCCAAAGGCAGCCAAATCCCTATAAGACTATAGGTCTTCTGACTGCAAAGTACAGAATCCCCAAGATCCACGGAGGGCGTTGGAAGTCTCTCAGATTCTCGGCTTCTCTCGGCCTTGTAGTCATTTTCACTGCACTTGTGCAGATTGTCTCGTGGCCTTGGCCACGGAACGAGTTTCTCTTCGTAACACGCAGCAATCAGCAAGGGCAGCCGTGAAGGTCTGAGAGTCTGAGTGCGGTGGCATGGTCACCTCCGGTCCATTGAAGACACTTGGCCTCGGCTTCACAAGCTTTCACGGGCTTTCATGTTTCAAGATATCAAAATACATCAAAATTCAAAATCAGAGATATAATATATATATATATATATTATATAACAATATATGGTAAAAATTGATAAAAATTTCTTGTTCACACAGCTCTGAGGCATGAGCTCATTCATATCGTTCCAGGTATATAGGTCTGGCCTCAGGGAATATCCATGGCCATGCATGGCCATACCATGTGTCTCTATGTGTTGGTCCCCGGCCTGTTGTGGGGATAGTAATCCATCCTGAAAAAGCTGGTCCAGAGCTTGCGGGCCTCGACAGTGGTTTGCAACATTGGCCAAGCCCAAACATTCATGAAACATTCAATCAAAAAATCATTGAAAAATCCATACCGCCAGTCAGCCTCTGGATTGCAGAAATCTGGGTAGGATGATGTCCCAGGCCAACACCAGCCTATCTACAGCATGCCCGCAATGAGAAATCTTAAGGTTATTTCCGTCATATCATTGCCATGTCTGATATATGCTCCATCAAGCATGCCGGGCTCCACCATCATAGAGCTGCTTGTCTTTGGTCTTGGTGAAGAAATCGTGCGACTGAGCTGCTTCATTAGTTCACACATGAGAAAGGGTGAGGGAGGAGGTTGCAGCAAAACGATTCACAAAGCCATCAGTAGGGAGCAGTCAAACATTGACTTGGAACACCTGATGCCCAGTGATGCCCAGCTAATCTCTCCATCCTTTTCCAGGGGATGCATGATCATATTTCTTCTACGGGGAACGGTCTTCAAGAAAAAGATCCTGTGCCTGCATCTTCTTGTAGACATCGTACCTCTCAAAATATAAATAAGAATCTGCATGAATCTGTCCGTGGAATAATCTGCACAGGCAGGAGTCGGAGGGGTCAAATTCAGGCGCACCCAGTATCTTTCTTGATGTGTGGGTCGATGATGGTCACCAACTTTCTTCCGGACGCCTCAGCGCAGTGCTGTATGGAGCTTCATTGTCAAAACAGGATCAGCAACGCGGGGCCTCCAGGGTGTCCAACAACTTCTCAGCTTGGCCAAAATGTGTGGGATGCCAAGTGAAGTACTTCTTGCCTCAGTCCGAACATTTGGTAATTCGTGGTGTTCCTGTGTTATATATATATATATGTGTGTGTGTGTGTAGGATTATGTAGGCAACTTCTCAACTCCTTGCACCGAGACTGAGTCATGAACTGTCAGTGTGTTCGATGTCAAGCCAAAGCACGTCATAAGGAATGTCGTGTTGATCAAATTTCCTTCGTACAAAGACCAAAGAGCCGCCGCAAAAAAATGCAAAAAAACGGTCGTGCTAAAGCCAATGGGAAATAGCAACATGGACGAAGAAAGAGTCCTGTTCACACTGATGGAGTCGTCAACATCCACATAGTTCCACCGTGACCTGACCCCGAAGCAACTGAAGCCACTGCAGCCATGGTGCAGCATCGATGAGCTCGCAACTGGTGCTTGCCAAGAGTGGCAAGTGGTGGAAATCGGGGGAACCTGAGTCATGAGAGGTCATGATATTGTCACATGAAACCCATGATAAATGATAATCATACGACTCTCATGCGACTCTCATGCAACTCATGGCCGGAAAAGGATCCTTGTGACAGCATGGGTTCCAAACATGTTCAAACGTGAGAACCTTCGGCTCTAAGAACAAACCAAACATCAACCAAGAACCAACAAGGACTAGGAATCGGGCCCTGTGACGGTGTGATACCTGGCTAGTTCAGTGGTGGGTGCACTCGTCAAATTTGTGGACAACAGATGACAACAGAAGTGAATCGCTCGACTTGTGGTTTGGGCCTCTGAAGTACCTCTCGCGGCCCAGGCCCGGCGAGGAAAAACCTGAGATCGTCAGGTGCAAGACTGGTGCAAACATGCTGGGCAAACATGAAAACTGCAGCTTCCAAATATAGAGCCATTTATGGTGAGATCGAACTCAGGACTTGCATGCGTGCCTTCCGTAGCAGATTGCAGCTTCCAGGCTGGAAGAAAAGAAATGCTGTGTGTATTGTTGTGTGCCGGGCTGGGGCTGACACATGTCCATGATGCCGGACTCAAACAGCCACCAGCTCCGTGTTTCAGATCCTCTCAGCTGGTCAAGTGTCACCACCCATGAACACTGCAATAACATGGAATAACCCCTTTCACAAGATTCGGGATGCCTTGTGTCTCAACGTGGACAAATCCTTCCGACCTCGCAATCTGACCAGGGCAACATGGTCTTTCCTCTGCCGCGTCGCAAATGTCATGGAATCTGCAATCTGCTAAGACCCTGGCGGGTTTGGAAAGAAGAAACCCGAGGCAAAGGTGCCCCCAGACCTTGAAAAAAGGGAGTGGATGAGCAGCACGGCTCCGCTGGAACGCATTCAATCGAATAAAGGGAATGTTTTCGGTATACCCAAATGGAGCAGCCGTGAAACCGTATGGCCGAGATACCATTGTAGCTGAGAGTCTCGCTGCTGGTTTTTTGGATGATGGATTGCCGTCACCAAGGGTATCTTGGCGAGACTGGGCTGAGTAAGACACACACACACACACGCCACATACAAAATGCTCGCCCGAAAGCCAAGGTTGATGGTTTGCTTATGTTCTATGAAACCCCTGGTATGAGTTCTATATAATTATATGCAATATTGTGTATTGGATTGTATTATTGGCATCGGCATTATTGTATTCTGACAACCCATCTGCAGGCGCCGGCTGCCCCATAAAGTGCCATGGGGACATCCAAGGCCTTAGATTCCCAAACTCAGATGTGCCTGGGCTGTGGCTGGGCACTCTCACCTGCCTCATTGCAATCCTCCAAAGGCCAATCTGTTCTCTTTGCTCAGCACATCTTAGCACCTTCAAACTTTCTGCTTTTTCTCAGAAGCTGGCGTACTCAAAGACATCGAGGTTGAAGAATCTGTAAGGCCTCAGCATTGAACATCAGTGGACCATCCCCATCTCCATCGCAACAACTCAGCCGAGGACTCGCCCAGGCGATTCTCGGCCAAGCCCAAACCGGTGGCATGCTCCGCCAGGCCAAAGATGTCGTTGGCGCCCTGGTTGATGCCAACCCTTGCAATAGAAATTGCATGAAATAGAACACTGATAGACCATCTATAGTTGGCTTTCATGGTTTGAATATGCTTAAACATGGCTTAGATTCCATTGAATTTAGAAAAACATGAAAAAACTGATATCCGTATAACACTTCTGCGGGGTTCACTGCCATTAACTGCCCCCAATTCATCAACCAGGGATCATACAGTTCATACATGGAGCCCTGTGACCGTCCTCAAAGGTGATGTCAATACCAACTCCTGCAGGTCCACGTGGCTTGCTGTCGCTGTGCCCACCAAAGCTCTCCTGCGATGGCATGGCCCAATCGTTGTGGGATGTTGTGGGTGTCATTTTCCCTCTAGAGTCTTCAAAATCCTCCCATGGATTTTTAAGCATTTGATGCACTGTTTTCTTGACAACTGGACATCTGCTTGAGATGCAACTGATTTTCACCCGTATTCGTGTTTTGCTTGTTCCGTGGTATTCCTGTGTTCCCGGCGGCGGCCGCCTCGAACAAATCGTTGGAGTCAACATCCGTGGCATCTACCAGCCCTGCATGAGGCTGCCTGGCGCAGGTTCAGATGTCAGTTTTCCTTTGCGAAGTCCTTGGGCTGTTTCAACTCCACTGCAAGTGGATCAAATGGGAACCCCTGTGGACTTGCCATGACTTGACTGTGGAAACACAACAACCACTTGAGCTCCACAACAGAAAGACATGGCAGCTTCACGCACCCTTCGGACGATATCTTTCGAAGTTCAAGAAATGTCTGGAGTTAAACTTCTGCACCACCTCCAGGGACAGGCTGAAAGTTCGACCAACATGGACCAACGATGGTTTCTGACCAGTTTCTTTGATGTTCACCGTGTTTGTTCTGTTTTTTTTCGTTTGGTATATCATTTCCGCAGCATGCGTTTGTATGATTTGCCCGTAAGATCATCCCTGGAGTCATGATCACCGGCGGATCAACGACAGTAACACCCAACCTGGTCGTTGACCAAAAAGTCCAGCTCAAAGGGGCTGTGTCTCAGCCGCACCTCGCCAATCTTTGAGGCTGCTGCAAAAATTATTTCAAAATTATTTCAAAATGGATGCCACAAAAAAAAAAAAAAAGAAAAAAAAACAGTTAAACAATGTTAAACACATCTACGATGTGCACCTTGCAATCTCCAGCATAGACCTCCGTTGCTCCACCGACGTCTTTCATGGAGACCTTGCCAAGGTTAGCATCGGCCGCGCAAAGCGGGGAACTTGGTGAAATTGGCACCCAGAAGTCAGGAAGTGACGGTGTCCTTCTGCAGTTCCTCCTCTTTTCTCACCACATCCTTAGCAACTCGCTGAGCAACTCGCTGAGCAACTCGCTGAGCAACACTGGCACTGGATGATGCGACTGCTACGCACCAGGTTTAGTTCACAAAAAGGAACATTCCATGCCAACAGGTCACGCCCGCAGTCAACCGGAATCGAGGATGCAACGGCTCCTCAGAGAAAATTGGGTGGAAAAATCATGAAAAATCTACAAAGCAACCAGTTTCTTGCCATACCTTCTCACAACTTTCATCAACAATAGAAGCAGAAGAACAACACTCAGCAGGACCAAAGAGAAAAGGTCAGTCCTCTTCTGTGATGAAGGTCCTGATGATACCAGGCTTGCCATCCACGTCATTCCGGAAAAAGCTCAGCTCCAGAAGCAGCGGTTTCACCTTCAAATCCCGGAGTTTAAACTCCACCAGCCACAGCAGGCAAGGGAGAGCTCTGGGATGTGGAGATCATGTTGAACCTTCAAAATTGAATTAGCAGCTAATTGGCTTGGCTCCTGGCTGTTTTGTCATTCGCAAATCGCAGTTTCGCCTGGTTTGAAGTTGAGTCAACACTGCAATTGCATGCAGTATAATGGGATATCGGGATATATAAATGGATAATTGGATATAAATGGATATGATAAGGGCATATAAGGGCAGAGAGGAGTGCAGGATGAAGGTACCTGCCATTTCCTGCCATTGGCTGGTTTGGCTGGTTGGCTCCTCAGCTGGCCTGCAGCTTGTTCCCCTCGAGCTTGATCGAAGATGTTTCAACGGAGTGGACCACTGTGCCTGCAGCACTGGCCACTGGGCACAAAACTGCAACAAAGCGTGGGCAAGCAATCGGAAGATTTCTTGGTATTTCTTGGTCCGCCTGGTTCACTTTGAACCTGAGATGACTGGCATTCACTAAGAAGAACAGAAACAAAATCAGGTACAAGGTACGCTCATGAGCAATTTGCGCTATGTTTTGGAGTGTGTGGACTCAGAGCGCAGCCTTGCCAATGTACTTGCGATACCTCCGACAGAAAGAACCTTGCCTGAGCACATGGAACAAGACAATCTCAATCTCCAACAAACATGGCAATCTTAAGAAACATGTAGTAACACTTGGTCCTGCGGTTTGCTCCACTTGTTTCCAGTGGCATTCGTGAGCACAACTTTGATTTTGTCATCCGTACGCACAATATGTCGACATCATGTCATGACTTTGTGCAAATTGAAGCTACATGAAATCCTCCTCTCCATTCCTCCCCTCCCCTATCCGAAGCTGCTACATGTTTTCTGAAGCATAATGATATTTATGCATGTTCGTGAGTTCCAAGTTATGCCAAATATCTCAGGTTTCGACTCGCATGTTCTGAACTTTGACTTGTCAACAGCGATAGGAAGGCACACCAGACCTGCCAAGAGTCCAAGGGAAAAACGCCAAAGCTCCCGTAGCAAAGACATGGTAGACATGGTGCCAGGATGTGACAGGCCTGCTAGCACGAGGATCTGCACCAGGCGTCCCATGACGCAATCCCGAAGCAAAACTGGAAATGCTTTTTAAAAGTTTACAATGATTGAGATCTATTGAGATTTCATTGATTTCATGAAGTTAATGAAGTTGACATATGATGACATATGTTCATATTAGACTAGAGTTCTTCCTTTCAGCCAGTGGCTGTTACTGCCATCAGAACCTTCTATCTGTATATCGGTATTTGTGCTGAGGGTGCCAAGATCTAGCCCGCGGAGTCCCGCGATACTTTTTCCTTTGTTGGCTGAATTTGAACAGAAATTGATGCATATAAAAGCTGATGTACTAAGTCTTGCTGAAGCGTTCTCGTCCATCCTATTTCTCTTCGATTACCATGTGCGGAAGCAAGTCAGAGTTTGGCTCAAGTGGTCCTCAGCCACAAGGAGAGCCAAACAATGCCAAAGCAAAGGCGGCGACAAACCTGGAGAAACACATCTATGCAGACCATGGAAGTATAGTCTAGTAAGGCTAGTTAGTAATTGCTAGTGGTTAATTATAGCGAGCTGATTTGCAACACCCCTTTTGTATCCTCCTGTCTCCTGTTCATGGCTCTGTGGGCACAACTTTGGCAACTCACATGCCACGCAAACGAGTCCCACCACTTGTGGATTCAACGAGTTCCCCAACAGCGCCCATAATTCACGGGCACGCGAGGGATCCGAAGATGGCAGTTGAAAGTCGACGCAACGACAAAGATCTGGGGCTCCCGATGCTTCTGGATGTTTCTGGCAGCGGGGAAGGCTCTGACGTGCGGCCGTGGATGTGCCACAGGTGCCACCAGTCCGGTCGATGCCTGGTGAAGCTGCAGAGAGTTTGAAACCCAGGAGCCGTGCTACCTCGGATGGGGAGAAATAGCGTAAGGACCCATAGAAGTCCTGCATGGCATAAGATCCTGGGTCTTTGGAAGACTCCAACAGCTTTGAAGGTGACACGTAAACACTGCCAGTGCCATCAATATATCGGCCATATGCTTTGGTGAAGCAAAGAGAGTGGCAGCACCCATCGTGCACCACATCAAAGCACCGGGCTGAATCTTTTTGCAAAATCTCTTCCGGCACCAGCCATTGCAGGTCTTTTTCCGATTTGCCGTTTTCCTCGTTTTCCTTCTTCGTGTCATTCGGGTCATTCGGATCCAGGAAATCTGCAATCGACAGCAAGTTGTAGACACAGTTGGTAGGTCCTCCAAGTCCTCCCCCCGCTTCATCAGGAGCTGTGCGACCACAGGCAGAGCAGCTCTTGCGACACTCACTGATGGAGGAATGCCACTCATCAGCAGCAAGGCATGGCAAGCTGCGCCATGGTCTGGCATGAAAGAAGCAGCTTGACAGTTTGACATGTTAAAAATGATGTCTTGTAGGCTATTTCCCTGTTGATTGCAAGACAATTGAGTCGTAATCGACCCATTAGCGAATCAAACCAATCATGATAAATCCACATTCCGAACTTCGATGGTCCACACGGCCTGTGCTCCTGAGATTCATCCTGGACCATGGGCGGCACGTGCCCAAAGGCATTGGGTCTCTCGTGCCTCTGCTTGGCCACCTCAGGTTGCCAGATTTCTTTGGTATGTCCACATGTTATGACAAACTGGGCACCCAAAAAACTGAACCATCCATACGGTCCATACATGTTTAACACTGAAAACGTACAAATCCCCCTGTGCCTGTGGTGTCTTCAATTTTTGACCCATGCCCATTGTGAGTGGGTGCAGCTCCTCCAAGCTCCCCGCCATGTAGAATCTCAGGCGTGCATTGGGAAAGCCAAACTGCCTGGGGCCTCAAAACAGACAATTATGATTCAATTATGCAAAGTTTTCGCAAGCTTTCGCCCCAATCTGGAGTTCACTGAGGCTTGGTCTCAGCAAGAAACTTCGCCAGTCGTAGTTCCGTGCTTCCAATGCCTCCATGGTCATGTGGGATGGTGCCGGTCAATGTCTGGCACTCCAATACTGTCCTAATCTCTCCCACATGCTTGCTCAGCACAATGAAGTCCAAATGTGAGTCACATCAGCGATGCTGCAGTTCAATAAAGTCCAAGTGTAACCGAAGCCTCACAAAGGAGCTTGAAGGAGTCAGAGTGCTCGAAATTCTTCACATTCCTCAAAGCATATCCAGATATTAACGGCACAAACATGCATACACATCATGCACCACTCACATCCACTAGCTTCAACACTGGAAGCGTTGGCCATCTTTGGCCCCAAATATCTGCTGGGCTGCTCCAATACGATGGCATCTGGCGGGCTGTTGACCTGACAGGATTGCGTTCAGACCATGCCCGAACTCCATCGAACTCCGGCCGTGGCGGAACTCCGGCCTCGCGAAGCACCTTGATGATGTGAAGCAACGGCTTGGCCCTGGGATCCTGGGGTGAACCCGATCAGTGCCATCGAATGGTAATACATGGTAATGCTAAATAGATCTTTCAATAGATATGACACAGTTTTCCATATGATGGGAATGGGTTTCATAGTGTTTGGAATGGTGGATTCAAAAATCGACGGAACTGTTCTGAGGCTGGTAAACATGTCAAAAATCACCAATTCCGAACAGGACCCTGGTCATGAGGTGTTGGCCTCACAGCTACATTTAGATTTATTCAGAGAAGCACATCCTGGAATCTGATGTGATCTTGATATGAATCTGATATGAATCTGATGGAGCATAATGGACCCAGCAACCCAGTCCTCTGCATCTCTGACTCTGCCCTGCCTATCCAACGCATGGATGCATCATCTGCAGCCAAGGCATGTTCCAGCCTGCGAAAATGCGCCTGGTGTATGGCTGGCAAGGCCTAGGATGCACATGAACCAGATGAGTGACGTAGCGGGTCACAGCTCAAAACCAAATGAACAGAATACTTCCAGCAGAGTGAACCCAGGTATCACTACGGAGTCTACTGTATTTGTGTGCTACTATTTGCGACTATTCGCTACTAGTATCTACTGCACCTATCTCAGTTCTTCACGGTGACATTGTCCAGATTCTGCACTGCTGCCGGTCAAACCTTGCAGGTTTTTGCCCATGAGGGAGGGAAGATATGGAAAGACGCTGCGGCAGAGACACATTGCTGACTACCCACGGTCCATCGGGGTCCATCTCCGACCATCTCCCACTGCAACGTCTGCACGATTTTCATGCGGCCAAGAGTCCACTTTGGAGTAAGACCTCAAAAGCCATCCAAGAACAACTCTGATGGATAAATAAATGATGATAAATAATGATAAATACAACTATAGACTATAGAATACTGTAGAAATAACTGGAAATAATGCCGTTGAAAAGCGCATACTCGTCGATGTGAACACATGTGAGTTGCATAAGTACGCGCCTTCAAGAGTCAGTCTATTTGATAGAAGCGATTCAAACATCACTATAGCAACAGCTTGTTTGCTGCGAAGCATGTCGCTGTGCTGGGCCGCAAGCTGCAAATATCACGATTCACGATGTTCTCTGCGCCTTTTGCAGCATCATAGACACTTGCCGGTGCTTCTGGACTTTGCCGTAAAATGGGAATGATTGGCCTACCCCCTTTGTTCTGGATGCTTCATTGAGTTGAAGACAACACCTTCTCATTTTTTGATTCGTTGATGATGTTGATGTTGATTTATGATGATGTATGGCAGGTTGCATGTCTCAAAACTTGGGGCCAGGACCGAAATTGCTGCAGTAAACCGCAAGCGCCTGAGACGGTCTTCAGGACTGTAGATTCAACAAAGCAGAAGACTCCACTTGTAGCCACCTGCTGGTTCACTTCCACGGCGATAGCGTCAACCGACATGCCTGCGTACCTTTCAAGCAAAAAGGCTCCAGAAAGAAACCCAGCAATTGGATGAAAACCTGTGTTCACTAGATCTTCACTATGCCATGCACACAAAGACTCGCCCATCTCTCCCCGCATGGCAGTGCATATCGAGCGTTGAGACTTTTCCGGTTGCATCTTCTCCACAAGCTTACAGGCTTGGGCATACGCCGGTCGTAGCCCAGCCAATTCGCAGTTACATGTTCCGAAGCTGCACTCCCTGGCTCCATTGAATCATCATTGGGGCAGGGTCAGTTTCAAATTCACTCCGGGTGAGTGGAACAAGTCTCCAAGTGAAAAAAAAAAAGTTGTCATAGGTGAGAAGCCGGTGTTCAACTTCTCACTGTGACCATTTCCCGAGTTTCCCGAAACTGTGCTGATCCCTCTGCATCCCTCGTCTCATCAGTCCACAGGCCTTGGTCAATTTCGGAGATAGCACGAGGTACGAAGATCCGAGGGGAAAATCAAATCACCCCGTGCCAACGCTATCCACATCCTATCACAATCGTTGCAGGAGTTGTATCCCAACTTATGGGAGTTATGACCATGGTTCATGTGGGTCTACCCATTAATACCCTCAAGCAGCCCATCCTAATTTCCTCTAAGGCGCAGTTTCTTCCCGGCGGACCACTTGCAAAATTCATCGAAAAGAACTTGTCCGCCTCCATTCGCATCCTAAGTCCCAGCAGTCGTTCCAGGTGATGCAGCCGACTGTGCCATGGGTCAATGTGGTGAACCCCTGGTGAAGCCCAGGAATAGCTGGAAGTTTAATGATTTGTTTATCCCCCGATGTTTGGCCATTTATTTGGCCGGTAGTTCCTTTTTCTCCCCCATACGGCCCACACCCACATCTTCAAATCAAAAAAAAGAGACATCTCTGCTGCGGTTCCTGTCGGCTGCAAGTGCTGACAAGGATCCATGAAGTTGAACCTGGGCAGCACAAGCCACCACCATACATGGCAAGCTGAATTACTACACGTAGATGCTGTGTGTTGCCGTGCTGTGAGTCGGAGCATGTCAAAGCGAAGCAAAAACTCCTGAGAGCGTCACTCGTCAAAAGCTTCCGCCGGTGTGAGTTTCAGGCCAAGGAAGGACACGCCAGTGCGGAACTCGGTCAGGTCCTGCCGGTCCACACAATATGCCACACTTAAAGTGACACGGCTGCTGACGAAAGCTGTGCAAGAAAAGATCAAAAAAGCAACACAACTGTAGCTGTCCATGCGCCGGTCGTGGTCAGTGTCCACAACCCTGGGTTGCTGAGTCAGTTTCACTACTGTCAGGGCTGCATGATGCGCATTGAAGCTGCTATCATATCATGATACTCCAAACTCTTATTTGACTCTGATCATTAGTCTGCATCCAACAAGTTTGTCACGCAAGCCATCCCCACAAAGGCCCAAGTCAACAGCCGTGCCTAGAACAGACTGTCAATCAGTATTACAGCATTTCTATGCATTTTACTTTGTGGTTTATCTATGTTTATCTTATTTTTTTATGTTGGCAGGTCCAGGAGGGCTAACTCTTCCCCGAATTGCTGCACAAAGGACTCGTAGAGGGTGTAGAGCTTGTTGAAATAGAACCTTTCAGGCGTGGTGTCACAACCATACGTACTGACATGGATTGCCCATGATTGCCGGAGAGTTAAACGGCTCTGGGACAAAAGTTTCTCAGAAGCAGGCATGTTCCGCAACAGGACTTTGAATTCAGTCCTCAGTGCCCGACTATGATGTCTACAAAAAGGCCAAGAAATGCCAAGAGATGCGAATGGTGGCCTTCCTAAACTTTTCCGTTGAAAGATACTGATCGCCGTGATGGCATCTTGTTTCAGACTTGGCTCTTGTGCACATAGCCATCCGGATTGCGCAGGGTTGCCTTATATGCGCGCCTCAGTGAAACATTGTGAAGCCACAAAGGTCGACACAAACACTGGCAGAAACTGACTTCTAGACTTCATAATTCAATACAATTCATATTCATGATTCAGATTCATTCATGATTCATGATCACTGAGTATCATTGAGTATCATTGACTAGGACGCAGATCTCAGCCAGGTCGCATCAGAGCAGGTTTGTTGTTGAGCTCTTTGAAAGACTCCTTGGCACTTCACAACATGTCGCAACTGCATCTCCGCGATCTGGCTCTTGAAGAGAACTCCAGGGGCCTGTTTACAATGAAAAATGGCCCAGAAAGTGGCCAAAAACGTGCCACTTTCTGGCCTAAGTGGCACTTCAGTTGTCATCCTACATCCCCGCATATCCCTGTGACACTCTGCCCAGCCCAGTTACAGTGACACAACCATCCATCTCAGCCAGGCTCACCAAACCATTGCCATTGTAGTCCTCGGTGTGCAGAAAACAGCATCGAAGGTCAATGGCTGTTTGATGTTCTTTGGATGGGGTCAAACTCTGCGGATCTTTTTTTTAATGCACAAAAAAAAAAAGCTTTATCTTTCAACCAAGTGGCCATTGCACGCCAAATCGAGTTCAATTGGCGAGTATCCTGGGCAGTTTTCATAGTGCATGGCAATGCCAACGGATGGCAATGGATGGCAACGGATGGCAACTGCTTCCAAAAGGTGCCACTGTGCCGTTTGAAACGCGCGCCTTCAGCAGGGCCTGCATTTTCTTTTCGGCCACTTCAAACTGATTCCTGAGAGCTGCTGCATTTCTTACTTGTCGGAGTCGGAGGAATATCATTAGCAAAAACAGGGTGCAATCTAGTAGATGTTCATTTTTTTGGGGGGGAACCCCCGTAATTGTATATGATATATTATGATATTATACAATAATCGACCAGGGTGTTGATCCGGCGTTGACATGACTTGCCCAGCGGCGCCAACTGCGTCTTCACAGAGTGGCTGTGGTGGACGGAGCCCTGCATCAGCAATGGAGCTACGACATGGGATCCCAATTTCAAGCATTTCCGTCATAGGAATCCCAAGGCAGATTATTATGATTACTACATTTGGAATTTCTATAATTGATTAGCATGACAGATGCAGTAATCAATGAGGAATCTAATGATGCAAGGAATACTGTATATTGATTGCTGGAAGCACACAGCATGATATCTAGCCTTGTGGTGGGGATGATGGTGCGCAGGAGATGCATTAGCCATCGTGACTTGGGGCGTGTACACGTTGCCATCTACGGGGCATTGCACCTTGAACGATGCTGAAGCGGGACAATGGAATATGCGTTTTATGCGGCAAACCCAATGCCACAAGCCATCCCCAGTATATCAGTATATTATACATTGGCCATTTGCTGTAAGAATCATCCCCAAATGGGAGGTCTATTATTAGGTGTGCCGCATTTATTGCATGTCATGTGGATTTCCATGGATTTCTTATGCAGTAGAATCCATGTAAATCCCAGTTAACAGATCTGAAGCTGAGCCCGAGACCGAAGCAACCCAGCGGCAGAACTCATCAAACAGCACAAGTCCACCGCGATTCCTGTTGCAGAAACATCCACTTGCCATCAGGCAATCAGCCGAAATCGTTGCATCCATACATCAATTTTAGTATGCATCGTTTCACCTCACTATTTGTTGCATCTCGTTGCTGTCACTGCATATGGGTTTCGAGCCTGTCCAGGCTGTCAAACAAAGACCGCGGGTTCACCACCTGTCAGAAAGTTGCCGTCCAGGGTCAACTGGTGGGGAAACTGCCAAACCATACTAAAATATGATAAAATATTGGAAACCTACTTCAACCTGACTGGCTTCGCACGTGGGATTCGCAACATTCAGTGCCCATGACAGCTGTGAAGTTTCTGGGACCGCGACCGAGGCCATTCCCAGCAGCGACAGCCCTTGTCGGAACTCCGGAAAGGCGAGACGTCGATCCGCGTCCGTGTCCATGGCTTCAAACACCTGGGGTAGCATGTGGGCAACATGGCTGGGGTGGAAAATGATGGTGGAACAGTGGAACGGGTGGAACTGGGGGAACTTGGGATAAGGGATAGCTGTCGGATAGCTAAGGGAGCAGCTAAGGGGTAGCTAAGGGCCCTGCAGTCCACACCTTGTTGAAGTAGATGACATTCCTGAGCAGCACAAGGTGTGGTTGTTGGCAGTTGCATGCCAGTTGCATTCATGGATGCACTTTGGTTTGGGATTATGGACACTTCGTTGATATTTGGCAGATTCTGACCAGGCAATCAGATGGGGAGACTTGAAGTGGCGGCTTTCAATCGGGGCTCCTCAATAACACGGGGAACTCACGCTTGTTGACATAGCTGTCTTTGTCCAAATCGCTGGACTTGTATGCTCGCATCAAGGCCTTGCGGTTGGAAGTTTCGAAGTCCCACAAGAAACGGGTGGAGTTGACCCCAGTTACACCATGTTGGATACAACATATCACAACAGCTTTCACATAATTTCACGTGAAATCACATGAGTAAGCGCGGGGCAGACTTGTTGTTGAGCTTCGGATACGTTTCCACCACCCACTTGTCAATTTCGGCCAAGCTGACAATCCCATTTCCGTTGTAGTCGATCGCATCCCAGGCTTGCCAGAGACTACGCCGCCCAGCTTCAGATCCCGAGACCCAAAATTTGAAAGATTGTTCGCAATCATCGAACTGACCGCGCGTAGCGATGCTCGCATGCGGCCCTTGTGCTTGTCCTGGTCGGGGAGTCATCTGCTGCATGCCAGCATTGGCCAAGCTGCGACCACCACGGGGAAATGTCGCAGAGGAACCAAACACAGCCTCGGTGACGGCAAGGATGGGCAAGATCTGGCTTGAAACAACAGCATACTAACATTCTTCCAGTCCGGTGAATAAATTCGACACCAGCAGCCAAGATGCAGTTTTGTTCTGCGTTGCAGACATACTATATCCACCGGGCATGGTAGTATGGCTGGATTTCCGACTCTACAAGTGCCCAATTTGCCAACCTTTGAGTTTTCTTGGGCTGAGAGCCAACTGCACACAGAGGAGCTGCTGACACAAAATGATGGCAAAACAACCAGTTGGCGTGGAAGATGTAGCAACGTTAACGTTCCCTATCAAGTGGATTGAATTGGATTGATGAAAAATGTATAAGCTGTAACATCAGTGCAGCGCTTGAATTCAAAAATTCTGTCTGGTGCAAATCGCCACCCAGACTTCCGACTCAGACTCCTTTGGGGCACGAGAGCGCGAGACGCATGCCCCCAATGCCAGCAAACAACTCCAGAACTCTGACATCGGCGTCTCTGACCTCAGCACAAAATTATGTCGGCCACATATGGACAAGCTACGAAGTGCTAAGGGGCGAACATTTGGCACATCTTCCATCGAAAAGAAATGATCAGCATGCGACAGTGTATCAAATCCTCTGTGAGACTTTTTGGAGACCTACTCGGTTACTTGCTAGCCTTTGCTTTCCTCAGCAGACTCATCAACCACGTGTTTAAGGTTTAACCATGAAGCTGTCAAGAAAATGAAGGGCCCTCCTGCCCTTGCACTAATTTATAATTATAAAAACTATAGCTTAACAAAAAAACAAATTGTCTGTAAACTTCGCACCCCACCACGCACTGCTTTAAGGGCAAACACCTCCAAGTGTGGAGCTGCTGCTAACCCTGATCTTGCTTCTCCAGCAGCTTTGCCGGATTTTGCCGGTTAGTCTGTCAAATCAAAGGTTTGCCTGCTCTGAACAAGTTCTCTGCTTGAGCCTGACGATCAATCGTAGCCAAACAGAGATGCCCAAGGATGTACATACCAATATCATAGTCTTTCAGCTTATAGTCAAAACACTGGACAGGGCATCAGGTTTCTGACCATACGAGTACCAGCTGATACCCACATTTCATACCTCCTTTTTGGCTGTGCCTTTGGCAACTCTAACTGCGCTGGGGCACCTTTGGCGACTGCAGCTGGAAAAAAACACCCCGCAGGCCCAAAGACACCAGCTTTGGCTGGGCTGCCTGCAGCTTCATTATCTGGTTCCATCTGGTTCCATCTGCTTCCTGAATTTTCGCTGAAAAAAATCTCTCACATTCACAGATCGAAATAGCTATTTGGGTTGGTTGTATAGTGGGCCCATGATCACTGTCACAATCGTGAACCAAGACTTCTAAGCAGAGTGTGATGTGTGTGTGATCTGTGTGTGTATATGACAGTCAGGCCACTGCGCCGGGACCAATGAAGACATGACCGTGCGGCCAGCAGTTTGCTCAACGGCTCTAGCACTGGAAGAGCCAGGAGACAAACTCCTGGTAGTCCTTAGCATCATGACTCATGAAGGATCATGTCACTGCTCTGGCGTTCCTTTTTCCTCACATCACCATCTACCTGATGCAAAGCAAAACATGATAAAACATGCATATATTGAGTGCAGACAATAATCATACAAATCTGATTTCAATCCCAGGATCAATAACACCATCTCCATTGCAGTCCGCCTTCTCGAACAACCGCCTCACATCCTGGCGTCGTGGCTGTGGCGAAGCGCTCCAGCGTTCCAAGCCGATTCCCTGCCTGGTCTCGGATCTTTGGATCGATCTTTCCTGGGTTTGGGGCTCATCTGGATCCCAAGGCTAGTGGAATGGCTGAAGTGTGGCCAAAGAATTGGGCCAACTGGATCTCTATACTTCAAAATGCTCAAAGGTTCTGTTCAGGTTTGGTCCAAGCGCAACCCAGCATCGGAGAACTGAGAGGAGCTCCCTCTCAGAAATCTTTCCATCGTTGTTCACATCCCACTTTGCAAAAGCACTCCTGAAACGTGAAGCATGGAATCCAAACGGGCATGGACCCCACGGCACTCATCTGTGAATTGGGTTGTTCTTCTAACTGACCTTAAATGATCTATTAGGCCCATGAAGTTCACATTGTCAGACGATGTGTCTGAAAACTCACCTGGAACAAGACACAGTTGCTGCGGGCGTCCATGGTTCCGCGTTCACTAAGCTTCCAGCTGCACTGCCCGCTCATCATCGGAGCCGTCGCCCCGCAGCCCGGCGGCCTGAGCAACGGACGGGGTACGTTTGAGCGGTGCAGAAAATTGGCAGTTTTGAATGCTGAAAAATCAGTGAATGGAACATGTATCACATTCACAAGCTGTAAACAGTGAATGAAATGAATGAAAGAGCAGCACCAACATCGCCGTTGGATCAACCAAGTTGGCCTAAGTTTCAAGCTGCTCGTATGAGCCCCGTGCCGCTGAGATTGGCCCGAGCACCTGTCCAAAGTTTCTTCAACATACTTAGCATCACTTGGCAAATCTTTCTAGAAAATTGTGTTTGTCCCAACCTGCCTCGATATTCACCAATATCTGGGATTCGTCGAGCTAGTTCAGGTTCCAAGGGAGCTTCTTCAGTCAAGTCCAATGTGCCCTGCAACAGTCTCATGAACTCGTTGTATTGAAGCGTCCCAGTGCAGCTGCGATCAAAATATGCCAACATTCGAGCTGCTTCCTCTTCAGTGACCCGTGCCCGTGCTCGATCAATTTCATGACCCACGGCCACGCCTGCACCCTCCAAGGCGTGAAGGAACTCTTCCAGTGTTACGACTCCATCATCATTCAGATCAACACTTTTGAACATTTTCTGCATGTTGGAGCGGCGCTCAAACAAAGCTTCCCGCAAGTTTGTCACCAGTTGGGCCTCTTTGCGGCTCAGTTGGCTGACCCTCTGCTGCAAAACCAGTTGACGAAGAGTCTCCTGGGGTCTGCTCTGTTGCATCAACTGCCTCTTCTTCTCCTCTCGTGTCGCGGCAGCTGCATGTGGCCCAGTCACCAGTGTGTCGCCAGGGCCACCTAGAGGTCCTGTAGGTCCTGCAGGTCCTGTCTGAGTGCTGGAAGCTGATTTCGTTCCAGGATTGAAGACGTTGAGAAAGTCAGGGACCGAGACTTCGCTGTTACCATTACCACCAGCTGCTTGATCAATACCTGACAGAAATTTGATGGTACGTGGGGTTGAAAGCGACAACTGGAGCTGTTCAGCAAATGCTTGGAGCACATCTGAGTCGACGGTCGGTAAGTTTTCACCACTTTGGCCGGATGATGTTGCAATAGAAGGCACCTCAGGGATGCTAAAGTTGGCCCATCCCTATGGCATCCTATGGCCAACAAAAGCATCAAAAGGTACAAGTAGCTGCTGAGATTTGAAAAACTCCACGGCCCGTAGCTGTTTAAGAGTTTAAGAATGTTTAAGAGCAACCCTTTGCAAAAAACGACCCAGGCCTGCATGGCTTCAGACAAAGCCTCTGCTGGCGAGACATACAATTTCCTCAGTCGTTGCCGCATCGTCTTCACAATGTCATCATCGCTGGCATCGTCAAGAGCGGTCTTCTGGAACATGTACTCTGCCTTCTCTGCAATTCTTGTTTGAGATGTAGGGGTGCACTTGTTTGCCTCAGTGCAAATACGGGAATTCCACACTCACATCCAGCCCCCAAATTTCACCACTTCCAAACATCTCTAAAATATCTTGCAATACTGTATATGACACATCTTTAAACTTAATAATTTGGTCGAACCAAACTGAGCCAAGGACTTTTGGCGCAGGGCTGTCATGGCCGCTGAGCCCACCATCTCTTGGAAGAGTAGCATCTGCAGGTCTGGTGTCATTTAGATCCCTGTTTGTGGTGTCCAAACCTCCCGCATTGAAGGTGCTAGTCATGTCTTTCTGTGTGGACATGTGTTGCAAGGTGCGTGCGAGATTTGCTCGCTCTTCTTCCTGTGCTAATTTTTCTTCTCCATCTTTGAGTTCTGAGTCTGAAAGTCCTGCTTCTTTGGCTTCTTCCAAGGCTGCCCTCAACGCCTGCAGCTCACCTGACTGCATGGCATCCGACAAGCGACGCCGTGCTGTGGCACGTCGCTCTGCTTCTTGGAGCCGCTCCTCTGCGGCGGTTGCGTCGAGGCCAGCCTCGGCTGCAGCTTCAATCGCTGCACGCAGTTTTTCGACGTCGACGTCGGAGCCTTCCATGGCCTTCCGAAGTTTCTCAGCAGCGTCAGCTTTGCGTTCAAGGGCTTGGAGTTGTGCTATTGCGTCCTGCAAGACATTTGCACTGATTCCAGCTTCGCCTGCTTTGACCAGAGCTTCTCGAATCTTTGCTGGATCTTGTGAGGAAAGAGCCTCCTCCAAATCTCTTTTGGCCTGTTCTTGGGCTGCTTTCTTCTTCACTGCGTCAATCAACAGCTGATCTGCTTCATCTGTGAGGCCAGCTGATTCAGCAGCTTGAAGACTCGCGTTGATGTCAGCTAAAGACGCTCCACTCTTCAAGGCATCATGGAGCCCTGCTCGTGCAGCAGCCTTTGCTTCAGCTTGTTCTAGCGCCTTCCTTGCTGCATCCATCTCAGACTCATCCAGGCCCAAGTCCGCAGCACGTTGCAGAGCATCTCGTAGGCGACCAATGTCCCCTGATGTGATAGCCGCTGCAAGGGCATTGCGCGCAGCTGTTTTCTCTTGTTCTGCTTCTGCGTCCTTCAACGCCTGTATGGCTTCTGTCAAGTCTTCCTCAGGCAAACCAGCTTTCCGAGCAGCATCAATGGCTCCTCTCAAAGCATCAGGATCTTTAGATCGAAGGGCGGTTTCGAGCAAGTCTTTGGCATGATCTTGTTTTGCCTTTTCCATCAATGCTTGTCGCTCTTCCTCCCGAATTCTTTCCGCCTCCTCTTTTTGCCTCCTCTCTTCCTCCTCTTCAAGTTCCTTCAGCTTAGCCAATGCATCTGCCAAATCCTCATCTGAGAGTCCAACAGATTGACCTTGCCGAATGGCTGCCCGAAGTTCTTCCATGTTGCCTGATGATACGGCCCTCTGCAAGGCTTCTTTGGCTTTGTCTTGACGATCTTTTTGCCGCAGAACTTCACGGGCCTGTTCCAGCAAGGCATCTTCCACTCCTTCCCTTTCAGCCTCCTGCAAGGCCTGTTTCAGTTTCTCCACATCTCCGTGCCTGACCACATCAAGATTGCTGAGCCATTTGCCGTCGACATGTGCCAACATGTGTCAATATGGTCCTATTACCACATGGCCTTTTAACTGTCTCGTTGGATCCAACTGCCCCAATGCAAGAGCTCTGGCATTACGAGTGATACGAGTGATATCAAAAGCATATTCAAAATATTTAGAACACTTCCATTGCAATCTTCAAAACATCAATGCACCTTTGAATCTACATCACATCTCTAAGAATGAGTTTCAAGATGTTCCACGATTTTTTCCAAAAAGTTTCCCATCCGCGCCTCAAGGCCTCCTGCAGCGCCTCCCGCGCCGCCTGGCGTCGCTTCAGCTGCTCCAGGCGCTGCTGCGCTGCGCGCAGCTCGTCTGGCCGCAGCTGGGCCGCTGCTGCCGCGCCAAGGGCGTCCTCTCCAAAAAAAAGTGGCACATTACACTAGGTATAGATGGGATAGGTACATCTCATGTTATTTTTGCGATTATCATTATTATTGTTATTATTATCATTATTATTACCATTACTATAGATATATTATCCGCCCACCCCGGCCTTGGCCAAGGCAGGGGCGGCGCCTGGGACCACCGGAGGTGTGGAACTTGGCTCTTTCGTCCTTGCCATGGCAACAGCAATATCTTTTTCTTGCCGTTCAGGCCTGCCGTTTGCCAACCTTCAAACGTTCTAAACGCTCCCAAGGCCATTTGCCAGCCTTCAAACGGCCAGCCTTCNTGCCGTTCAGGCCTGCCGTTTGCCAACCTTCAAACGTTCTAAACGCTCCCAAGGCCATTTGCCAGCCTTCAAACGGCCAGCCTTCAAACGGTCCAAACCTTCCAAAGGCCCCCCCAACTTTGCAGGCAAAGGCATCAAAGCCACATCAATAGCTTGCAACTCTGCAGGCAAAGGCATCAAAGCCACATCAATAGCTTGCAACTCTGCAGGCAAAGGCATCAAAGCCACATCAATAGCTTGTTGTTGCCGTTCAAGCCTGCCGTTTGCCAGCCTTCAAACGTTCCAAACGCTCCGCACGCCTTTTTGGCACCCCTTCAATAGCTTTTTGTTGCCGTTCAAGCCTGCCGTTTGCCAGCCTTCCAACCTTCCGAAGGCTCCAAATGCCTTTTTGGCACCCCCTGAATAGCTTTTTGTTGCTGTTCAAGCCTGCCGTTTGCCAGCCTTCAAACGCTTCAAAACTCTCCAAAACCATCCAAATGCCTTTTTGGCAC
>BGPT01000011.1:169482-189032 GCA_003297045.1 Symbiodinium sp. clade C Y103
CACCCCCTGAATAGCTTTTTGTTGCTGTTCAAGCCTGCCGTTTGCCAGCCTTCAAACGCTTCAAAACTCTCCAAAACCATCCAAATGCCTTTTTGGCACTCCCAACTCTGCAGGCAAAGGCATGAAAGCCACATCAATAGCTTGTTGTTGCTGTTCAAGCNNNNACGCTCCAAAGGCCTTTTTGGCACCCCCTCAATAGCTTTTTGTTGCTGTTCAAGCCTGCCGTTTGCCAGCCTTCAAACGCTCCAAAACTCTCCAAAACCATCCAAAGGCCTTTTTGGCACCCCCTGAATAGCTTTTTGTTGCCGTTCAAGCCTGCCGTTTGCCAGCCTTCAAACGTTCAAAACTGTCCGAAACCCTCCAATTTTTTTTCCTGGCACCCCCAAATTTGCAGGCAAAGGCATCAAAGCCACATCAATAGCTTGTTGTTGCCGTTCAAGCCCGCCGTTTGCCAGCCTTCCCACCTTCCGAACGCTCCAAAGGCTTTTTTGGCACCCCCTCAATAGCTTTTTGTTGCTGTTCAAGCCTGCCGTTTGCCAGCCTTCAAACGCTCCAAAACTCTCCAAAACCCTCCAAATGCCTTTNCACCTTCCGAACGCTCCAAAGGCCTTTTTGGCACCCCCTCAATAGCTTTTTGTTGCTGTTCAAGCCTGCCGTTTGCCAGCCTTCAAACGCTCCAAAACTTTCCAAAACCCTCCAAATGCTTTTTTGGCACCCCCAACTCTGCAGGCAAAGGCACCAAAGCCACATCAATAGCCCCCAACTCTGCAGGCAAAGGCATCAAAGCCACATCAATAGCTTGTTGTTGCCGTTCAAGCCTGCCGTTTGCCAGCCTTCCCACCTTCCGAACGCTCCNCCAACTCTGCAGGCAAAGGCATGAAAGCCACATCAATAGCTTGTTGTTGCTGTTCAAGCCTGCCGTTTGCCAGCCTGCCCACCTTCCGAACGCTCCAAAGGCCTTTTTGGCACCCCCTCAATAGCTTTTTGTTGCTGTTCAAGCCTGCCGTTTGCCAGCCTTCAAACGCTCCAAAANAAAGGCCTTTTTGGCACCCCCTCAATAGCTTTTTGTTGCTGTTCAAGCCTGCCGTTTGCCAGCCTTCAAACGCTCCAAAACTCTCCAAAACCCTCCAAAGGCCTTTTTGGCACCCTCTCAATAGCTTTTTGTTGCTGTTCAAGCCTGCTGTTTGCCAGCCTTCAAACGCTCCAAATCTTTCCAAAACCCTCTAATTTTTTTTTGGCACCCCCAACTCTGCAGGCAAAGGCATCAAAGCCACATCACTAGCTTGTTGTTGCCGTGCAAGCCTGCCGTTTGCCAGCCTTCCCACCTTCCGAACGCTCCAAAGGCCTTTTTGGCACCCCCTCAATAGCTTTTTGTTGCTGTTCAAGCCTGCCGTTTGCCAGCCTTCAAACGCTCCAAAACTCTCCAAAACCCTCCAAATGCCTTTTTGGCATTGGCACCCCCAACTCTGCAGGCAAAGGGATGAAAGCCACATCAATAGCTTGTTGTTGCTGTTCAAGCCTGCCGTTTGCCAGCCTTCCCACCTTCCGAACGCTCCAAAGGCCTTTTTGGCACCACGTCAATAGCTTTTTGTTGCTGTTCAAGCCTGCCGTTTGCCAGCCTTCAAACGCTCCAAAACTCTCCAAATGCCTTTTTGGCACCCCCAACTCTGCAGGCAAAGGCATCAAAGCCACATCAATAGCTTGTTGTTGCCGTTCAAGCCTGCAGGCCCTACGCTGCTATCCGAAACATCACCGTGGCCCATGCTTTGCCAACCTCCCCCACGACTGGGGGGGTCGGCGGCACCAGGGCGTTAGCCCATTCTATTACCATTACTATAGATATAGGATGGGAATGATCATAGACAGGTATATTCATTGGGTAATGATGGGTATAGACTTGCCCAATTCTGTAGAAAGATGGGGAAAGGGATGATTGAGATCAAGTTTGGTGAAGCTTGGTGAAGTTTGGTAAGAAGAGACTATACATGGTGACTACAAAACCTGCTGTTGATGCAAATGGATCAGTCATGAGATGTCGAGATGTCACGAGATGTCTTGAGACAAAGTTCCGGGAAAGGGGGGCCTGTGAAAACAACGGAGCAAACAACATGCAACAACTATCAGTGTTGCAAAAGCATTACGCAACATTGACGTCAATTTAACATCCTTGCTGACAGAATATCAATACAATATATACTTATAACTAATAATTAATTACAGTAATATGGTGGCAGCGATATAACATCAGTGGCCCTGTGTCCAATTGTGGAGCTCCTCCAGCTCCGATATGCTTTCCCCAGCTGCTGCTGCAGACAATCTTCTCCTGGCCTGCTCCTTGGCCTCCAGGTGTTTAAGTCAGCACGGATCAGCATGTCATCAAAGGACTCTGGGTTAAATGATCTTCAAATACTGTCAATGTTGCTTCAGCTGCTTCCATAACCATTGAAAATACATGTTTACTCTTTACAGTTAAAACTGTTACAAAAAGCTTACCCCCAGTCAATACGTGTTTCCGTGTCATGTCTTTTTCCCACCGCCTTTTGGGCGAGAGAGAGAGAGAGGAGGAAGAAGAAAACAAAAGAGCTTGGACTATCCCCCCGACCATCCCTTATCATACTATCCTATCATACCCCTGTAAAGGTGATGTGCAAAAAAACGTTCTTCCCATGATGTGCCAGAAAGGCTTTCCTCCCGCCTCTTCTTCTGCCAGGACTCGCTGAGCCTCTTTGACTTCATCGAGGCCAAGTTGTTGTCCTTTGGCGATAGCTGACCTGCACAACTGCACAGTGCACAACTCTCAAATACTCGGCACAAGGTGCTGCAGCGGCAACAGTATCCCAACGCCTCAAACTTTCCGGGTCTCGAGATGCAATCGCTTCTCGTAGTTTCTTCTTGGCTGCTTCCTGGAAGTTGGAAAATCACAGCAATCAACCAGGGAAATTCACAAACAACCGCAACTGCGACTGCACCTTTTTATCCTTTTTTTGGATGTATGTTTCTCAATTTCAATCCCACCAGCCGAAATATGTTATAAAATTCTTCAACGAAAAAGGGGTCCGCGCCTTCTCTTCCACCTTGCTGCCCGGGTGTCATCTGCATTCAATCCTGCTCGATCAGCTGCTGTCAAAGCTGATTTGAGCTGGCCAATGTCCTTGGAAGCCATGGCCTGTTGGAGTCGTTTTCGAGCCTTGCTCTTCGCATCTTCAGAAGCCAGGGCCGCCCTGGCAGGTTCCAACTCTTTGGCAGGAAGACCAGCTGCTTCCCCTTCTCGGATGGCGTCCTGCAATGCCTCCGGGTTTCGGCTCACCAAGGCCTTCTGCAAAGCACGTCGTGCTGCAGCCCTCCTCTCCTCCTCTGCTAGCAGACGACGAGCTTCATCCAACTCAGGACCAAGCCCTGCTGCTTCACCAGCTGCAATTGCTTTTTGAAGGTCTTCGGGTTTTCCTGAAGCCATGGCTTCTCGCAGTTGCTGACGGGCTGCATCTCCTTGTTCCAAGCGTCTCAAGACTGCCTCAGCATCCGCGATGTCACCAGGTCGGACTGATGCTTGTCTCGCTTCATCTAATGCCAGCTTCAAGGCTTCAATGTCTTGGGCAGCACAGGCCGAACGAAGAGCTTGTGCAGCTCTTTCCTTGCGCAATTCTTCGTCCAAAACTTGTTGGGCTGCTTGCACTTTGGGATCATCAGAAGGCAAGCCCGCCGCACTTGCACTGTCCAAAGCCACTTGAAGTGCCTCTTTGTCCCTGCTGGCAGTTGCATCTTGCAACCTTCGCCGAGCAACAGCCTTCAAGTCTTCTTGGCTCAGTGCCTGCCTGGCTTCTTTCAGCTCATCTTCGCTAAGACCAGCAGCTTCTCCTTCATCCAAAGCTGCACGTAGAAGTTGACCATCTTCTAGGCTCACCGCCTCTTTGAGCCGTCTCCTTGCAGCCTCTTGGCGTTCTGCAGTGTTTAATGCTGCTTGAGCTCTCGCGATTTCTGCAGCTGAAAGGTTGGCTGCCTTGGCTTCAGCAATGGCCTGCCGCAGCTGATGGACATCACCAGAAGCCTCAGCCTGCTGCAGCTGTGATCGCGCTTGGCTTTTCTGCAGCTCGTCATCCAAAGCCTTTCGCGCAGCAGCTAAATCCAGGTCGGGTAAACCGGCAGCTTCACCAAATGCAATGGCATCCTGCAGATCTTTAGGGTCTCTGGATGTCAAGGCATCACGGAGCTTTTGCCGAGCCAAACTTTGGGCATCGAGTTTGGACAAAGCGTCCTGGGCAGCTGCGAGCTCATCTGGAGCCAGGCCAACATGCTCACCTTCAGTGATGGCGGCCCTGAGCCGCGAAGCATCGCCAGATGACAATGCTGAATTCAGTGCATCTCTGGCAGCTGCCCTGCGAGTCTCGGCATCCAACATCTGCCGTGCTGCAGCCAAATCGTCACTCCCAACACCTGCAGCTTCTGCTTCTTCCAAAGCTTGTCGCAATTTCGCTGCATCGCTTGGATCAGCCATGGCTTTCTCCAAATTCTCTCGAGCTCGAGCCTGTCGCTCCAATCGTTGGAGAAGTTCACGCGCCGCGTGAAGCTCCGCATCTGACAGGCCTTGCCTCTCGCCAGCGGTCAACGCATCGCGAAGCCGCGCCGTGTCCCGGCTGCCCATAGCCTCGTGGAGCTGCTGCCGGGCAGATTCTTTCTGCAACTCCACCTCCAACCTCAGATCAGCTCAAATCATCTCAGATCATTTCAACTCAGATTTCAGGTGGATCACGCAGGATCCCGATGCCATCCAAATCAAAATAAAATCCACTAGCAGTCATGAGATGTCCATAGTGATAGTGGCAATGGGATGCGACAGTTAACATCAAGACCCTTCGCAATCTCAACGAGTCACAACACATGGCAACAGCTCAACCCCACCCTGAGAATGTGGCGCATGCTGAGCTTCGTTGATGAGTCCATCGTCCGCACCCTGAGCCTTCCCCACATCGATGGCATGCTTCAGCATCGACACGTCCCTGCCAATCCCAAAAAATGCCAACGCTTTCTACATGTATGCAGCACAACTCTTCAAGTATTCATAAGCATTACAAACCTGTAACCTGTGGTTCCGTGGGTGGAACAAGGGACCCTAAGTAAGAACCTCCTCCCAGTGCAAATGCTGGGCCTCCTTTTGATCGCTTCTCTCAACTGATGTTCTGCTTGATCCCGGCCATCCAAGTCCTAATCAAGAATGCAGGCACTGCCAGCTTGAGAAAAGGTTGGAAATCCAAGGATCTAGAAGAATGATGGGAAAATGATGGAGCATGTATTAAAAAATGTTACTCAAGGAAGTGCTGAGAATGTCTTATATGATCTTATATATGTCTTTGGGGCCCAGCCTTGAGGACTTCCCGAGCTTTGGAGAGCTCTTCTTCGGACAAACCCGCGCGTTCACCCAAGCGCAAGGCCTGGAAATGTGATAGCCAATGATAGCCACATCTCACGTCCCCCAATGTGTTCCAATGTGTTCTACATCTTCACCGTCTATACAGTATCTATACATGTCTACTACAATATAGTGTACGTGTGTCTACACTTCTACGCTTCTTGCAACAACCCTTGCAAAACATCACCCTGCTGCGCCCTGCCTCTTGCAAACTACCGGGGTCGCGGGAGGCCACTGCTTTCTCCAGAGCTGCACGGGCTCGTGCCTCAAAAGGACATTCCGGAACACATTCACCCGCAAACAGAGACGTAAGTCACAGTAAGCCTTTATGTGAGGGGCTGAACAAACAGATTTTCTTCAATCCATTCGCGCGGTGTCTCCTTCAATAATCTGGTTGCCACTGCAAACGCGCATAAAGGCTAGCAAACACGCTCAAATGCTCACGGCACTTGCATGTCCAAGGGAACACTTGCCTTTTAAAGGCGCATCTTTCTAAAGCAATTCTGGGCAGTCAGATGCAGTCAGAACTTGAAGAAAAAGAACTCATCGGCGATCGGCGAGCTTCGCAGCTGATCAATTTCAGCCACCTCCTCTGCGGACAACTTGAAGTCATAGACGCCCAAATTCTCCTTCATGTGCTTCGGGTTTCCAGTGCCCGGGATAACGCTGACATTCTTCTCCAAAGCCCAGCGAAGCAAGACTTCTCCTGCTGATCTCTTGTGCTTGGCCCCGATCTTTTGAATGTCATCTACGTTCAAGGCCTTGTCCTTTTTCATAAGACCTCCAAGGGAGGAATAGCCAGTGAGGGCAATCTTCTGTGAATGACAATACTCCACGACTTTCTGCTGGAAGTCCGGCAGCCAGGGATGGTACTGCAACTGATGCACAGCAACAGGTGCTAGTTGCAATGCTTGGAGTTCCTTGATTTGTTCGATTTGGAAGTTGCTAACGCCGAGGTCTCGGATTTTCCCCTGATCTTTCAGCTCACTCAAGGCTTTCCAGGTGTTCTTCCGGCATTGCACATGGTTCTTGCACCCATAGTTGTAAAACTCATCCACGGGGCCGCCCATGTAAGTGTGCCACAGCAGCATGGGTGCCAGCTTTCTCGGGGCATGCCTGAGGTGACATTCTGGGGTGAATCATTCTGGGGTGAATCATTCTGGGGTGACATTCTGGGGTGAAATTTCATGGGCACACATTGGGGTGACATTCTGTGTGCAGCATGGGTGCAGTAGCAACACATCAATGTATTCAACACCTAACTCCTGTAGGATCGTCTCCACAGCGTGCTGGGTAGCATCATATCCAAAGTCCGAAGGCCACAGCTTGGAGACCAGAAACACCTCCTCGCGAGGCACGCCTCGTGCAGCCGCTTCTTTCAGTGCTCGGCCAATGGCTTTCTGATTCCGGTAGATGTGGGCAGTGTCGATGTGACGCCCACCTTGAAGCAGGTACCACAGGATGGTATTGTAGACGCTCACTGCGTCGTAGGCTGTGGGCCTGCAGCACATTCCGATCCCCACCACCGGCATCTGTGCTCCGCTCGGCAGCGGGAGAGTTCGGTCACCGGCACGGGGGGCGGCTTTCAGCCCATCAGGCACTGGATCAGTGGGTGGTTTTCCAAGACCCATCAAGGTGATTGTGCCTGCGAAGAACAAACCAAAAGGTCGCTCTTCAACCATGTTGAGGCATCCGAACAGGATGGCCACAAGCAAGACTAAGAAGCTGCAGCAGCGAAAGCATCCCATGGCGATGCCTACACAACGAGAATGAGGAATAGGGGAGTATGAGATAGCAAATCTCGATGCTGCCAACCGAGAACAGAGGGGCAAGCGATCAACCTTCAATTGACTTAAAATGAATGATAAATCACCTGCAGTGACAAATCTCTGCACATGTCAAGTTGAGCTCCATGCCTTTCGGGCTTCCTCTGCCAGAATTTCCCGTGCAGGAACCAATTCCTTACGGCCCAAATCCCAGGCCCAACACAGCGGGACACGGTCTGCCATGCCGATCTGAGGCCCCCACATCCTCTGGCAAGCTGCAAGCCTCGCCATCCTGACGCCGGTGACAAACTTCCAAGATACACCGGCATGTAAATCTAATGTATGATGCACAATGATGCACAATGCATTCTACCAACGGATCAATATTGTTTATTGACTACGGTATATCGGAAAAATATGGAAACATGCAATGATCTACTCGCCACTTGCCACGAGGCGCGAACAGCGATGGCTTCTCGCAAGTCATTGGTATCACGACCTGGGTAAAGCTTTCCTATGTGGCTGAATCTGTTGCAGAAAGTGACTTGAAACCACATCTAAATTATCGAATTAACAATATGAAACAACTATTGCTAAATATATTGCTAAACATTGACATAATGTCACGATTCAAGACTCCACCCAGTTTCGCACTCTGCATTGCATCATGTAGTCGTTTTCTCACTTGATCCCTCCACTCCTTGAGTGCAGGTTGTGCAGCTGTTCGTCAGAAGAATGATTCATTGTAAAATCGTGGTCTGCCAGTCCTCTCGTGCCAAGCTCTTTCTTGCCTCGGTCAAGGTCTCCTGTGTTCAGGAAACTGCACACAATTCGCTGCGAACTATAGCTGTTTCTATGTGGAAATTGTTGAGCTATCGCAACTATCAAACAGTTCAAACATGGAAGGTCACTTCCAGTTGGGCATTGTCATCTTTCCCATCTTTCTCATCTTTTTGCCATCTTTTGCCATCTTTTCTATCTTGTATTTCCCCATGTTTTCTCCAAATGCTCCATCAAGCTGCGACAGACATCCGCCCATCCCAGCCCCCGTCCTCATTGAGCCCTGCCGCTTCGGCGTCGCGCAGCGCCCGTCTGAGGCGCTCCGCACTGCGGGGCTGCGCATTTTGGGCGTCCTCCAAGGCGTCCTCAGCAGCTTCCAACTCCTCCAACTGCTGCAGCTTCAGCTTCGCAGCCTCTGTGACAAATACAAACAATGCATACGTATCATATATATATATATATTTATATTTATTCATATTTATTTATTTATATCACATATATACTATCATCATATTCTCATCATATGATCAACCATTGATATACCATTGGTGCAATCAGCTTGGCAATGCATAGCTGCTGCAGCTTCAGATATCTGAAGAAATGGAAGCAGCTGAAGGTGGAGGGAAGCTTCAGCTGATGGTTATTGATGGCTTCTTATTTATTGATCTGTTGATGGTGGTTGATTTGATTTGCTAAAAAAGGTTGTGGGGAGAATGGATGGAGAAAGGATGATAAAGGGATGACTAGTGACTAGTGACTAACCGAACAAGGCCATACATTCAGCAAAGCTATCTCTCTCTCTCTCTCTTGTTGCAGTATTCGGCCTTCAGCTCATCAGCATCCAATCCTGCATCCTCTGCTGCACGGAGGGCCTTTCTCAGACATGCCTTAGGGTGCTCAAAGTGCAACCACTATCAGAAAGTCGGAAACGCTGCACAAACAACAATCACTTCAACATGTTATGCAAGAAACTGCATGTACCCATTCACAATTCATGCATGAATCATGATGCTGTGAGAAAAAGATGTCAAAAATCCATGCTCCAAACCTGTCAAATATTCAAAAAGCAATGATTTCAATACTGAAACAGACCTGAGGATTTCCACTCGGTGTGTCACTACGTTTTGCTCATATTGCGTGAGGCTGGCAACGCACTGTTCAGCTCAGTGTGGACTTCACTCGCTTGAACATCACGAGAATCCAAGCTCTTCACTGCATCGTTTCCTGCCAGTGCTCCCGTCAAAGCTGTGGCCTAGACAGGCGCCCGGTGTATGTCACTGGGAGGCCAGAGCCAGAAACCAAATGATCGCAACATGGCCAAAAATTGTGGAGCCAGGACCAATGCCCATGACTCACATATTCCAAAAAAAAAGTTCTCAGCTATCTTCAAGCTAACAGGTTGGATATTGGTATAGTCACGTCTAGTCTCTCTCACCCCAGTATTCCCAGTCCATGTCGGTGTCCTGCCTCCGGAAGATGCCCTCCACCTAAACCAGCACCAATGACAGCGAGTTGTTTGTCCTGGGCTTCACAAGAACCATCGACAATAAGACTTCGCCACTTCGCACAACATTTCTTTCTCACCATTTCTCCATTTCAGGCCTGTTTGCGAAGAGCAGATGCCTTCTTCCTGTCCCTCCGCGCACGCCCTGGGCCACCACAAAACACGCAAGTGACACTGGGTGACACTAGGTGACACGAGGTGACATCAAATGACACTAGACTACACTAATTTAGAGAAGGGATGAGCAGAGAGAAGGACAAGGATCATTTCTGTTCATTTCTCATATTTCTCACTTCAATTCACTTCAAATATCTGAGGCATCCGCTTTCTTCCTCCGATGCAGTTGCTTCAGCAGCAGCCTTGTTCCAACAGCAAGGCACAGCCCGAAGCTCACTGCCCGATGCCCCGAAGCCCATGCCATCCCCTGCCTGCAAATTGTGAAGGCCCCTGGTGAATTCCCAGCAGGAAACGCGACCATCTCCCTTCAAGTCAAAAGCCTGTGCCAGTGCCACTGGTTGAGGATGGACAAAATCCGCAACTCATTTGACCGAACATAAAATGAACATAAATGAACAAATATCATGAGCAGGTATGAGCAGTGAATTTTCTGAACACGGCCCTAGCATTTGGCCAGCCACTGGATCCAAACCCGACAACTTCGACACTTCCGGCCGTAAAGACTGCAGCTGCGGTTTCGGGAGTGGCTTCAAAGCCCAGGCTGGCCAATGCACCCTGACGACAAATACGTCAAAATACGTGAACTCAGATCTCCAACGAGCAACGGCAAAACACATTGCGTTGAAGCGGCCACAGCCTGGAATTCAGTTGCATCTAGGCCACCTCCAAACAGACATCGCAGAATTTGATTGAAATGAGCCAGACTCAGACTCTACTAGAGCAATGAGGGTATGGTATAGTCTAGTCAAGCACCGTCCGAAAAAAAAAGGCACCAATTCTTCTCCAAATCTCGTTGCATCCGGGGCGCCCAAATTCTTCTTATCCCAACTTCTGAAGGCTTCTCTCAGATCCACCTGGCAGTGTCTGCATTGAGTCGAGGCCTTCAACTGTGACTGAGTACGATCAAGTCTCAGATTGCAGAATCTCAATCCACAAAATCAACTTATCATAACTGTCATAACTTTTCTCAAAAGACTTCAAAAAAATAATCACAGCGTCGGCCTCGGGAGCACCTTCTCACACATCTGTAAAAGCAAGAAAAACTACATGTCAATGTGTTGCTCGCCTCCTTGTCAAATATAGCATCTGCAATGCGAGCAGCAGAACGCCGGACACCCATCTCAGAAGCATCTGTGAGCATATCCTGCTGCCAAGTTCAGGTTCAGAAATCCCGATTCAAGTATCGGCATAAACAAAAACCAAAATCAGAAACGGTATGCATTCAATGCATTCAGTCCTTGGGCCGGCTTGCCATGCCTGGCATACAATAACACAAGTCTTGTGAACGCTACAAGAGTGTGACAGGAAGCTTTCCCCGACCTGAAGGTCCTGAAGGTCGGGGCTTGGAAGAGGACTCCGATCTTGTCCTGAGAGAAAGCGCTGGCCATGATGGCCGCAATTTTCCAGTCTTCAACATCTTTCAACTCTCTGACTGCGTAGTAGAAACCACCAGTTGCATTTACAGTTGAAATCGCCACACTTACAGTAGTTTATACCACCAGTGGCAAGTGCTGGCGATTCACAACTTGCAATAACTCGAATGCTGCTATCTGGCGGCCTAGCGCTACACCTTTCTTTTTTGGCACGCCTGTTTTGGAATCCGCCTGCGTCTCTTCTGAGCCCTGCACGGCTCTGGCCGGGCGTCATCGCAAACAAATTGGATGAACTCTGCCTTAGCTGATCTCATAGCTGATTTCAGTGCAGGTCCTCCATCACCAAGAATGTCCGCTGAACACTGCCAGGAAAAAAACATGAAAGAACATGAAGAAGCTCTTGGATCTGCTAGGGTCAGCCAGGATGCGCAATCAAAGCGACCGCTGTGGGAGACCTGCACATGGCATCAACTCTGGTCAAGAACCCTTCAGCAAACCAAGCTCTGAAAAGCTGCACTATGTCCACCATCCCAGCTGGATTTCATCCATCAACCCCCGTTGAAACATGTCATGTTAATGATGATGAAACATGATGAAACACATGAAACATATGTGTTTCTCTGAGTTTCTCTCTTGTCGACGCCTCGAAGGGGCTAAAGGCAGCCTTCAGCTGCTTCTCTGCCACTCGCATGCCCAAGCGCTCAGAGGCACGTTTGAACTGCTGGAAACTCACCGTCCCGGCCTCAGCTGCGCCACGAGCTGCGGTGCAAGACGGTGCTGCTATCGGAAAGTCAGGGTCCGAGTCCGAGTCCCAGACCGAATCTGGACCAACTGCATTGAAAACATCCTGCGGGAGATCTCAGAAACACTTCCACAAGAGCAGTTAAAAGAGGACAAACGTATATCAAGATTCATAATGCCTGATTTCTTGCATGGAAATTTCAACATGACTCCGACTCTGAGCCTCCAAAACAATCTTGTTGGAACGAGCATCGCGACGAGAGCATTTAGCTGCATGAAGTTTGACCTGGAAGGCTGGGAACCAACTCGTCTACTTGGAGTTCGACCTATGGTTGTTCTGCAGTCATGATATGTCATCCTTTTCGAAGGTACGACATGGTTTGGAACACCTTCCAGACTCAAGAAACACAAGTCCTCTTGGCAGGGTCACTTGCAATGAGCCCAATAAAGCACAAGACTCCAAGGACTTTTCTTACCCCAGGTCTTCCAAAGGACGCAGGAAACTAGGTCTTTCAAGTAAGACCCTGGTTTACTTCGAGAGCCCGTTTTACTCGTACTCAGTTTTTGAGGGTCGCTTGTCCCAGCCCATCGACCACACAATCTACAGCAGCTTCCAACCATGTTTATTTGAGCTATAGTACTGTGGCTTCCAAGGGACAAGAAGAGTGGCANCGCTTGTCCCAGCCCATCGACCACACAATCTACAGCAGCTTCCAACCATGTTTATTTGAGCTATAGTACTGTGGCTTCCAAGGGACAAGAAGAGTGGCACGTCCAAGCAAAGAACAGACTTACTTGACTCAAAGCCTATGTTTTATTCCATTGGCATTTTATGGCATTGTCGTGCCATAGTTGACCTGCATTTTTCTTTTTCTAGCTACAGCAAAACATGCACTATTCACAGCTCACGGATTGGCAGAGTCAAACTGGCAAAAACCCACAGCAGACCACGAAATCAATCCTTGTCAAGTTTATGAAGCTAAGTTCTCGGTGAGTTCTAGGGATCCTTTAACTTGCCAGCTACTATAGGAGCTGTTTTCTTACCATTCTCGGGAGTATTAGCAGCAGGGGCCATTTCGGCTCCAATTAGGAGCAACGAAAAAGTTAAACCGTTGGCTGAAAAGGAATGAGCATGAACCTGAGTCCATGGAGGCTCTGAATAAACTCAAATTCACAACATGCAGAGTTTTTCACGGCCTTTTCACGAGTTTTTCACGGCCTTTTCACGAGTTTTTCACGGTCTTTTCACATTTTTGGGTTCTGCGTTGTTCGTGTATTATGTGTATTTGTGTTACAATTTCTGCAGAAACCATGACGAAATGATTTTCAGACCACCAACGGCAATTTCAGATCAAACAAATATCGGAAAGGCACGCTTATAGTGGCCATCCTTCAAACCGGGGTCAAAACAACAAGTAGCAGGCAATGTCTCTTTTCCCTGGTACCTCATCAGAGGGAATGTTGGAAGGGATCAATATGAAAATTGCTGCACTTCATTTTGTCACACAATCATGATGTTGATGGGAGGTCTTCGCTATTCTTAGATAACTCCAGCCACAATTTGATGATTTGCTTGTTGTTTCTTTGGTTCGGTGTCATTGTGTAAATCCGACTGAAGTGTGGTTTCTAAAACTTAGATGGGTGAGGTCCGTAAGGGCAATTCTTCAAACATATGATGATGTCCCTGAAATGCCATCCGCATAATTCATCATATCTCTAACGCTATAATCCTTATATGGATTTGTTCAGCATTTTGCAGCATGCTGCATTCATACGGATGTTCATGATTGTTGCTCAGTCTTCAGATGTTTAACCAAGACATGATTCTACTTGATCCCAAGTCGCGGGGCCTAGTTTTACTCTNTGCATTCATACGGATGTTCATGATTGTTGCTCAGTCTTCAGATGTTTAACCAAGACATGATTCTACTTGATCCCAAGTCGCGGGGCCTAGTTTTACTCTCAAAGTAAAACTAGGTCGAAGACCTAGTTTAACTAGGCCTTTCGAGAAGGCCTAGTTTAACTAGGTCGTGGAAGATAAGGGTACTGAAACTTGGCGATTTCTCCCCCACAACCCTTCAGAAAGACTTTCACAACCCCCTGGCCCTATTCCTGGCACAGCTATTGAAGCTCTTTCTTAAGACCTGTAGCTGACACGAAATCATCTCCGTTTCACAGCTATGGTAGCTATATAGCTATAGGCTAAATACATATCATATATATAGAAAAATATACAGCTATGATAGCTATGATATGATGGCTATGTCAAAGATTCACCAAGTCACTGCAACTTCAGCTCGAAGCTTCTCATCGGCCTGAAGTGCCAAGGCGCCCAGACGAGGGCCAAATGGTCGACGTCGGTTGTCCCGAGATCCCGACCGTGGAGGGCACCGCCCCCATGTCTCAAACGTCTCATTGATCCATTGGCTCCGATTCAGTTCGCTATGTGGAGCTATTTGTACCCATCGTATTGTGCATGCACGTGCTACTTGTTTTTAAGGGTGTTCTGCAAATATCCTTGGAACTTGCTTTGCTGTCTTGCTTCAGGTTTTTAGGGACTCTATTGTCTTGTTCTCTAATGAGTTGCTACTGTACTGTTTGAACAGACTCATAAGCTCGCGCAGCAAAAGCAGCAGAACAATAGGACATGACTACTCGTCAAAGGCTAAACCATGCCAAACCTAGCTGCGGTGTCATCGAGAAATTCTTGAAACTAGCTGGCGCGCTTTTCTGAACAATTCATCACTCTTCCGCAGTGGGTTCAACGTACAGCTCCCTCTTGAAGGTGTCCAACACTGTGGCATCTTGCTCTGCATCGATTGCATCCTCCAGCGAGGTGCACTGTGATTTCCAGCCAATTCTCCACGAGCGAAGCGCCAGATACAGCACAAAGAAGGGCAGCGGCGCAAGCGCCAAAAGCTGCAAGGATGAGCCGTACAGGGCCGCCAACCCTAGGAGTGATAAGGTACTCAACAGCTGACCAGTCAGCACCGCATTGAAGAGGTCATACCAAAATGCACCACCGCTGTCAAACTCTTCGTCATAGACATAGTTGAAGAGCCAACGGTACGACAAAGTGGCAAAGGTGAAGTAAACAACACACACTGGCAGAATTGCGGGAGCAATGAAGGAATATGTCAAGCCAATCACAAAAACAAGAGCCACGTTAGCTGCTTCATAGCCATAAGCACTGTGTATCTGTTCTTGTGGTGCACACTTGGAACAAAAGAATTGCCAATGCAGTAGCAGGAAGGGAATGCTGGTGCAAGCTTTCGCTAAGACGAATGAAAGAAAGTAAACATTGGCTTTTGGCAAAGAATGTGCCAAAATGTCCAACACTTGCGATGGATGGTCAAGGATCTCGTTCAAGGAGTCCCATAGAGAACCAGACAGCACAGTCACATAAAGCGAAGCCAATTGGTATGAAAAGCATCGGTTCAAGACAATCCGCTGAATCGCAGATTTCGTCTTGTGGCCTTCGTAGCCCTGCGCCATGGCTTGGAAAATGTAGGGCAAACAGGCTTGAAGACCCATCAGAGCGAGCACAGGGAGGTAGCTGGTGAGGAATGAGTAGAAGGCGGGCGATACCTCGTTCAATTTTACCACTGCTGGAATCCACCGGGACAGTGTCCCCACATTCGCCCATGCTTGGATTATGGTCACGGGAACGGACCAGAAAAGTAGGCAGAAAATCGTGGCAGCTAAACCGAGATTGTGATGCAGTTGGGTCTGTCCCAAAGGTTTCTTCACGTTCTGCCACACCAGATCTCTCGGCTCAGGTGCTGCACAGACTTTCCAGCCTTCCAGGGAGCATCTCCATCAGGAGAGTCAAAATGCCTCCCAATTCCCCAAAGACATCCAAAGACATTGTGATGAATTGAGAGAGTTTTCATTGACATTTGAATTTTAAAACAAGAATACAAATGGAAGAAGATGCCACTCTGGCCAACAATCCGCCATGTATCATTGAAACTGAAACAACTCTGGCTTGATAAATGGTGCGCTTGTGTCCGTTTGTTGAAGTGGCGGTGGCGGTGGCGGTGGTGGCGGTGGTGGTGGAGTTGCTGCTACTAGCGGTGGCGCCCATGCATCCCGGTGAGGCCATGCTTTAGGATTCCTGAATAAGAGTAAGTCAAGTCTGTTGCCCATGAACGCCATGAAGATGTGAAATGAGGGTTTCCCTGCATACTCGTCACATACTTGGCTGGCTGCCCTCACTGCAAGGAAGCTTGTGTGGATGTTCTGCGTGCGCTTCAAACATTCAATCAAGGACCACAGAACATCCACAGAACTACCGTCTAGAACCTTTGGCTTGGTGCAAGAGCTGTTTCATTTGGTGCCCCATGGTGTCTCATGGTGTCCCGACCTGAATCGTGGCTTAAGAGCACCTGCTGCGCCACCGCACAATGCTCCGCAGATTTCAGAGTTACAAATGCCGTGGCAGAACCGGTGTTCACCTGGATGAGATGTGCAACCGCATGCAGATCCGGGTGCACCTCCGTGTCTTCATCCCCCGTGGCACAAACACAGCTGTAGACGGAGTCCGTGCCATAAATCTTTTCGAAAAAGGCGGTGATATCTCCTTGTTTTCTGTTTTCACCCAAGACGAAAATCATTATAGTCAATGGGGATCACCATCACTATCACCATCACCATCACCATCACCAGCATCATCATCATCATCATCATCATCATCATCATCAGCAGCAGCAGCAGCAGCAGCACCGCCATCACCACCACCACCACCACCACCACCACCATCATCATCATCATCATCATCATCATCATCATCATCATCATTTCCAATCTAGCTGCAAATACCAACTTGATATCCAAACATCTCAAGCAAATAGTTCCGACCAGAACATGTTTAGAACATCTTCAAAACATGTGGAACAAACCGCCAGCCCAGTCTCGTTCCGACCATCGATGCAGGGGAACCTCCTGGACCATCAGCGTCCTGCAGCTCTGCGCCGCCACGGGGCCTCGGCTGCCGGAGGCCGCGCTGGCGAAGTGGCTGCGCCGGAGCTGGGAGAAGATGCGCCACTCCGAGAGGACCAGGTAGCCGAAGGCCGAGGTCAACATGTAGGCAGCCAAAATGACACACCAAAAACGGATGGAGCCACCCACTTTCAAATTGGATAAACATAAAACATTGAAACCAACGGCTTTTCCTGGCCCTGTGGCATACATCGGCAACAAGATCAAGGACACGGCCGTGCCAAGCAAGCTGAATTTCAAGCCGAGCTCGCAGAAACGCACCAAAATCTGGGCATCTGGGGCCAGGTCTGATCGCTCCCTTCGTCGCCGCCAAACTTGGACGGCCCAAGCTATGAAACCACCAGAGCAGAAACCAGGGAAACGGGAGAGAAGGATGCCGACCCGCTCTGGTGTTGGCAATCTTGGAGCGAGTTGTTGTCGTGTGCCAGGCCGACGCAACAAGACCTGCAAGTTCACCGATGTTTTCCAAATGCACAGCTGAGATGAGCACAGAACGAACATGCACAATTCACTAGGTTTGCTGTTAAAAATGCATGAACATGCTCTATAAGAAGATTGGAGAGGGTCCACTTTTCAAGTCTAACCGCATCGCCAACGTGCCAACATGTGCCAACTTTCCCAAGTCTAGCCTCAAACAATGCCAGGAACAACAACAGCAGCAGACCGTTGAAGAGAATCGAGAATTGCACGGCATGGACGCTGTTATCTCCAACGTCGACCGCCATCTTTCTAGCGCTCGGATAAATTGATGAGAGGGGGAGAGGCTAGCGACTTGCGATACCCAATCTTTTGAAGTACGCCACTTTAAGGCCAAAAGATCCTTGATGTTCTTTGTTTGATGGAGCATCAGGTATTGCTTGCATCTGGCCATTGGCCTGTTTGAATGCTTACACAGGTTTGAACCTGGGCTTGCCGCGGAGAATTGAGTTGCTACAACTTGCAATCAGCAAAAGGTAACGAATATGGTGCAGCGACATCCTTCAATCATGACCTATCAGTGCGCGGCTTTGACTGGAATCACAAAGCAAGAGTCGAGAGCTTGTCACTCATGCTGTTGGCACAATGGTTTGGAGGAGCTGCAAAAAGAACCAGTGAAAATAAGAGAGATCGAAATCTGGCTTTCAGTCATGACATCACTAATTTATAATGCCTGGTGTGAGAGAGAGAGAGGGAGAGCCACATTTTAGATGAAAACATATAATGTACATGTTAGTTTTGGATAGTTTTAGATGATTCTAATTTATAATTTATGATTCATTTGTAAATGTCAAGTCAAATGATTCTGCTCCAGAGCTTCTCCAACCACAGCTCAATGCCAGTGGCATCAGCATTCACTGGACAGCCTGGACTCTCTGTTGAGTCTCCAGCCAGCACTTCCCAAATTCTGGGCAGTTCTGTGCTGTCCTGTCTGACAGGGGGCCGAATCTCTAAATCTCATTCAAGGCCTCTTGTGGGAAGGTCCGCGCTGACACCTGAGCCCAGGATTCAACATCTTTCAATACATTGCCCAGCAAACGTGTCCATCGTGTCCTTGCGGTATATTGAGCACATGTATGACATGCCGTGACATGCCGATCACTATCCCATCATTCGAC
The DNA here is from genome assembly GCA_003297045.1 of Symbiodinium sp. clade C Y103. Classification (NCBI taxonomy): domain Eukaryota; class Dinophyceae; order Suessiales; family Symbiodiniaceae; genus Cladocopium; species Cladocopium sp. clade C. The sequence goes on from BGPT01000011.1 coordinate 187,824, forward strand.
TTTCCTACCCCACCACTTTCAGAAAAGACGCAGTTGGCCACAGCCTTGGCTGACATGATGGTCATCCTATGGTCAATGTGTCTGCGTCCACGATGTTTCACTGGCCCACTGAATCATACTGAATCCAAAAGGTCCGTTCTGATCGTACTGGTGCAATAGAATGTTGCTTGGCACTGTGCACACTGTGCAATGACTGATATCGGACTGATATGGGATGACCTTGGACACCTTGCTACGCCCACCTTCAAAAAGTCCGAGTCCAAGTGTCTTTTCTATTTTGCCATCTGTGCCAATGAGGACGGCCCACCTCCTCTCCGAAACCTCAAGTGACTTGAGTGCAAAGCTAGCTCGCAAGATTCAGGGAATTGACACCTTCAACATCCTTCAACCTATGGGCGAAGGGAAGCTGCCACCAAGCCACTTCCATAGCCTTTGAAAACGTCAAAGCTTCACATAGAAGAGGAAATGTAAACCTCACTTTGGCAATCCGCTGGTATACAAATTGCACGGTGGCAAACTAATGGGTCCAAATTTGCAGAGCACCGATACACGTTGATTCAAAAGCAATGGACACAAAAAAACTTCCATAGTTGGAACTGATGGAGCTCCCCCCCTGCAAAAGAATTACCTGTGGCAATGGTGGAACATGTCTAGTCGTGCAAGAACTCGTGAGAACACGAGAAGAAACAAGAGTAAAGGATAGCAAAGGTGAGAAGATCGCGCGCTCCGCAGCACATCCATTTTCCAGCCAATCATCTTTAGATTGCAGCATGGTAATCTACAACAGCTACCCCTTTCCAGCACACCATATCTAGTCCGCTGAGTGATCTGGAGGGTCGTCATCTAAAATAGCCACCCTAGTGCGTTTTTGAAGAGGTATAAGACCGACAAAGCCAACCAGCTCAAGGGCGTAGATCAGAGCAGCAAGTAGGAGCAACCACCGGCCATGCATGCCACTGGACCATGCGAACCAGTTCTGAAAGAAGATCAAAACACTNCGTAGATCAGAGCAGCAAGTAGGAGCAACCACCGGCCATGCATGCCACTGGACCATGCGAACCAGTTCTGAAAGAAGATCAAAACACTCAAACTGCCGTGCAAATACCTGCGGGACATCCCAGCTGATGTCTTGTCCAACATCAAGTGTTCCACACCAAAGTGGCCGTGCCCCACTTTGCACATCAACATGTTGGTGCCTGTTGCAATGAG
>BGPT01000011.1:189054-212508 GCA_003297045.1 Symbiodinium sp. clade C Y103
CAGCCCAAGTCACCAGCAAACTTGCTTGCTGGCCATGCTCCAAGGATCGACTGGTACAAATCAGATTGCGCCACATGTAGAGCTGTCCTCCTTCCCGATACGACATTTGCCACCTGGGGCGCATGATGTGCCATCATCCCCGACACAAAGACTAATTATGGAAAAGATATGCTAAGATCCTAGGACCCTTCACACCATAAGTTTCAAAACACGATGCGCGAAGCAACAGGAGAACATCATCTGGTCGTCCTCGTTCTATTCAATATTGTTCAATCAAAACCACACCTAAGCAAGGTGATGATGGGCTGTAGGAAGGCACGGGTGACCATCTTCGACACCAACAAAGGTGCCATGGTATTGATCAGGGCACGTGGACATGCACTGTCANAGCAAGGTGATGATGGGCTGTAGGAAGGCACGGGTGACCATCTTCGACACCAACAAAGGTGCCATGGTATTGATCAGGGCACGTGGACATGCACTGTCACTCCACCAAGACTCCTTTGCTGAGCACAGGTCCGCTTTGGGCTCAAGAATCGTGTTGTCACCCAGGCTGATGTTGAAGAGNACGTGGACATGCACTGTCACTCCACCAAGACTCCTTTGCTGAGCACAGGTCCGCTTTGGGCTCAAGAATCGTGTTGTCACCCAGGCTGATGTTGAAGAGTTTGTAATCTTCTGTGGTTTCATCGCAAACCTGGATGGGTGTTGACGCACATCCACCAAAAATACGAAACACCGCCATGTTATTTGACAGCTTTTGACAGGGATGGTACAGATCAAAAAAGATCGATAAAAGTGCGCGCGTGCGCTAAAAAGGAAATCAGGCTTTTGGGTTGCCCCGCGCTTCATATCTAGAACCTAGATTATATATGATTTATTATTGATTATTTGAAGTCTCAGCATGTGTCGTCATGGAAGCTCACACAATGGGACATCAACTATAGAAGGCAAGTTGGGATCTGGTTGATCAAAGCGCCACATGCACAAAGCCCAGCGACTTTCCACAAATGGGTCCAGCCGTTCATGCAGTGAGTGGTCAGATAGAGTGTGCTCAGCACCGCAGCTAACCACATTGTCCCCAAACGCGCAGCCATCAACAACATCGATCTGCGAATGCCAGTGGCAGCGGAAAAAAATGCCACCAGTNACATTGTCCCCAAACGCGCAGCCATCAACAACATCGATCTGCGAATGCCAGTGGCAGCGGAAAAAAATGCCACCAGTTTGGGTGTGATAAACATGTCCACCAGGACCATCACCAACGCAGCTTGGTAATGAAAAAACTTCAGCCACCAAGCCGACAGCTTCAGGGTATTGTTGAAAGGTATGGCGCTCACCACTGCATATGCCACAGAGGGGAAAGATAAAAGGGCCACAATGCACAACCAACAGCAACTGTAGATCACTTTCAGAATGCAACCCAAGCAGGATGTTGCTGTCTCTTCGGGGCCAAGTGTGCTGCGAGTTGGAGCGTGTCGCAAAAAGAATGCACCAACTGCAATCCAACAAGTCCATAGCACTGCCACAGTCCATTCCACCAACGCATAGCCATGGTAAGGGATCGAAAAATTGCTCAGCGTAGCGGATGAAAAGCCGCTACTACAAGCGTAATATCTTGCGTCAGCAAAATAAAAAGTAAACAAAATTACGGCCAGAATTGACAGAGGAACACCCATCTGAAAGAGAAACACGTGTATTCGGTGAGTCAGCTCTGAGCCTGCTTTCGATGTGAAAATTCTGCGATGCCCGCTGCTTCCCAATAGAAGTAGGCAGCACAATGCAAACATTGATGCCAACAACAGCGTCTTTTTCAAGATCTCACTGGACTTGCTATCGGATAGGTAGAGAAAAGGTTGATGTTCATCAGTGTGTACCCACTGTGGCAATGCATGGCTTCCATTCCCCAGCATGTTTCCAATCAATGTGATCGAACGCATGTCTTCAGGCCAGCTGGTCACTTCTTCCGGTAAGCTGCACGCAAGCCGATTGTCGTGCAGCAACAGCACAGGACCCCGTGCACTGGCAGCGCTGCACATCCCACATGCCTTTGGACAGTGAAATGCGAAGACTGAATCGTTGCAGAGCGGGGCCCCAGGGTACAGCAAGCTACAGGTCTCGCCGCGCTTCACAAAAGCATCATCGTCGACACAATCTTTCTCCAAATTGAAGGGCGGAATTGGTCCCACCAAGCCATTCGAGTGTGCCGAAAAGAATGCCAACTTGGGCGCATCTGCAAGCTCTCGAGGAAGACTGCCGTACAATCGGTTTCCATGAAGGGTAAGGACATTCAAATTTGGAAGTTCCGCAAGTGTTCTGGGCACCTCTTCATTTATCGCGTTGCGGTGCAGGGTTAGAACTTCCAAAGAAGTGAGCCCCCTTAAACAAGGAGGCATTTTGCCCAACGAATTGTGGTGAAAGTAAAGTGTTTTCAAGCTTTTCCCAAGACCAAGTTTGCAAATCTCTGCAGGATCACTTATCCGATTGGAATGGAGCAAAGCAACTTCTAAGCTTGTCAAATTCCCATCTGAAAGTTGCTCCAAAAAGTTACCGTGCAACGAGAGAACACGCAACAACGTCATGCCCTCAAAGTTTGGCAACCTTGTTAGACGATTCTTGGCGATTCTCAGTTCAACCAGGTTTTTCATGCTGAGATGTGGCAGCAAAGTCAAACGATTGGAATCAAGGCTCAAAGTTTGTATGTTCGAGCTTCCTAGCGACTGGGGCAATGAGTTCAAACGGTTGGAATCCAAACTCAACACTGACAAGTATTCCAGGTTCCCTATCGAGTCAGGAATTGAGGTCAGCTGGNTTCAAACGGTTGGAATCCAAACTCAACACTGACAAGTATTCCAGGTTCCCTATCGAGTCAGGAATTGAGGTCAGCTGGTTGTTATGCATGTACAGGTAGGTGAGACGCTGCAACTGTGAAAAGGACTCAGGCAACGAAGTCAGCTGATTGAAGTCTACATTTAATCTCTCCAGCGATTTCAAGCCCCCAATCCACTCAGGCAGTGATGTCAGCTGGTTCTTCTGTATGAGGAGGTGCACAAGGGATTGCAACTTTTTGAGTTGCTCTGGCAGTGCGGTCAGGTGATTGGACCCAAGGTCCAGATACAACAAATTCAACTGGCCGATGGACTCTGGTAGGACAGCGACATGATTGGAGTTCAGGTACATGCTACGGCACGACTTCAGCTGCCCGATGGAGTCAGGGAGCTTGGTCAGGTAGTTGCTGTTCAAATTGAGCTTATTTAAGAATGACAGCTGCCCAATCGATTCTGGTAGAGCGTCCAATCGGTTGTCATCGACCAGAAGGTACTTGAGTGACTTCAGTTGACCCACGGAGTCCGGTAATGAAGTTAGCTGATTGACATTCAAATCCAGCATGATCAAAGATTGCAACCCCGCGATNGTACTTGAGTGACTTCAGTTGACCCACGGAGTCCGGTAATGAAGTTAGCTGATTGACATTCAAATCCAGCATGATCAAAGATTGCAACCCCGCGATTTCATCAGGAATTTCAGTCAACTGGTTGTTGTGCAAGAGCAGCCATTCGAGAGACTTCAAGCGTCCAATGGACCCTGGAAGTTGAGTCAACTGGTTCTTTTGCAGTCGCAAAATTTCAAGAGACTGTAACTGCTCAATTGACTCTGGGAGCTGAGAAATGTTCAGTCCCACCAGAATCAATGCTCGTATTGACTCAGGTTGTTTACGGCACCGCACTCGAGTAGCTGCGCATGGGTCTGTGTCATTCCACGGCAATTTCGCCACTTGAAAGATCTCTTGCAAGGCTTCGAGCTCCTCTCTGGGTAAAGCGGAGAGGAAACGCAGGAAAAATGGAAAGTAAGGCAAAGCGATGCAAAGTCGGAACATCCGCATAGCTCAGGCGTCGATCAATCATGTCAAGTTGGGTACAGTACTGTGGTATTATACGGTATTGTGGGGTCGTATCACTTCCAGTCCCCGAATCCAGCTTATGTAGTTCCTTCTCTATTGTCTATTGTTGTTGTCAAACACAAAGTGGCTGAGCGCAAAAACAGCTACGCAGGCACTGCAAGTGGTGCGTGACTTGGCCCCATACAGAGCCCGGCTGGACATGCATGTGGGATGCCGCTCCTGCTACCAGTTTCGAGTCATATACTTTCATTTAGCCAAGATCGGATCCAGAAAATTCTGATGACAAAGAGAACGAGCTGAGAACTTGAGAATCAGTTTCAGCTCCAAACGAAAATTTGGCGGCAAAGGCTTAGTTGCTGGCCTGTCAGTCTCCAGAGCCTACCACAAAGGTACTACAAGGCATTCAATGACCCCATCATCAAATTGGTATCAGCACACAAACACAAAACAAAAATATTTTAATATGCCAGAATGGATTGTGACCATACTTTGCACCATCTTGCATGATCTTGCACCATCTTGCATGATCTTGCACCATCTTACACCATCATATCCCTCAAGTCACTGCCCTGCAAGCTGCACCTCCGATGATGGTGGCATTTTTCTCAGCAAATTTTTCCAACAACAAGTTGAAGCCTTGTCCCTCTGCAGTTCAGCCGGGGGTATCAGCCTTCCAGCAGAGTGCAAGTGCCAAAATGTCAAGTGATGTCAAACACAAATTGCGATATATCGCCGTTCCCGATTGTTATTTTGCCCCCAAGCCTTCGGGTAGAACATGGTAGAACCAAATCAGAGTTCTCTGGCGCGACTCCTTGAAGGTCTTCAAGGACACCTGGTCAGCGCATCAAACAAATGAATCCAATGGATCAAATATGACCCAGCGCATAATCATTGTAGTCATTCACCGAAGGAAATTTAGAAATCAAACCTCCGACAATATGGACAGATGGAAAAGCCAAGGTGGGAAGAGCCACAGAAGAGAGAAGATGAGACAGGAGAAAGTCAGAAGAGAGAAGATGCAGGTGCGGGAAAAGGTAGGAAAGTCGCGAAACACGGTGTTTTTCCAATGTTTTGTGGCTCTGGAGGGTAGAAAAGTAGGCTCGCTAAAGCGGCGGGTGCGGAGCCATCTGGGCAGATGAGAGATTTTGCACGCCGTTGTGGCACGAAGCACATTGTGAAGTAAACAGGTACAAAACACGTCATGCTCACATTTTTGGAAGTGAAGATGTCGAAAAAGTGGCGGCGTTCTGGCGCGAAGCACATTTCCAAGTCAAAGGTGTTAGAAACTGATGGGTTCGGAGCACTTCTGGAATGCAAGTTGAGATGCACAAAAAGCGCGCCGTTGTTGTGCAGCACATTTCTAAATCAAAATGCTAAAAGCACACCATTGTCGGACCACTTTTGGAAGTTGAGATGGCCAAAAAGTGCACGGCGTTGCGGCGCGAAGCACGTTCGCAAGTCAAAATGGTAGAAACACCACATGTTCGAGCCAGTTTTGGACGTTCAATCGTCATTCTGCTTGGCAGGCGCAAGGGATTCTGAACCCTGTCAAAAGTGAGCTAAAGGTGCGGGTTCTGTGGCATTTTCAAAACGATGGCAGGCGTGGGGCATTTGAATCTGATCTGCGAAGATGCATTTCGCAGGCACACTACAAGAGACATATCGCGCAGACATGTTCAGAGGTCAGGGCGCTGATTTCCTGAGAGGGGTTGCACTTTGGAGCATCAGATCTTGAGGTTTGCTATAAGATGATTTTGCGGGACAGGTGCAGCACTTCGTATGACCTGGCTTCACTTTTCGTGAAGTGGAAAAAACCGCAAAACACATTGGCACAAGGCCGGCAGCTGCACACTCAACTTTCCATTTTTGAAGGAATTCTCGCAGAATCGCTCCGTTTCGGAACGCTACTCTACAACTACACTACATTACATTACAACTGCAGCTACGCTGCACTAGACTACACTAAACTGCACAACATTACTTTACACTACGCTACACCACACTACGCTACAACCACACCACGCTACACTACAAGCACGCTACACTACACTACGCTACACTACACTACAACCACACCACACCACACTACACGATGCTACATGGCACTCCGCTACGCTACACTACACTACGCTGCACTACACTACGCTGCGCTACACTACACTACATTGGACTACAACCGCAAGTACAACTTCCGCTACCACTTCCACTACCACTACAACTACAACTAAAACTACGCTGCACTACACTACACTACAAACTACGCACACTACAACCACAACTAAGACGACAACGACAACTGCAACAGGTTCTCTTGCCCGACTCCTTGCGGGTACTCAAAGACACCTGTTCACTGTATCAAACAAATGAATTCGATGGATCAAGTATGATCCAGTGCGTTCCATTGGAATCATTCATAGTCATTCAGTCATCATACTAAAATCTCACACTCCATTAGCCACCACATGCCGCCACCATCTGTTTTTCCCCTTTGGATCTTTTGAATCCTTCGGCCTGTCAAACATTGGCAAACATCCAGCTCGTGCCTCACTTCCAGTGTGATCCTTCAAACTGAAGTCNGTTTTTCCCCTTTGGATCTTTTGAATCCTTCGGCCTGTCAAACATTGGCAAACATCCAGCTCGTGCCTCACTTCCAGTGTGATCCTTCAAACTGAAGTCTGGCACATGGTCGCCCACGCCCGGCATGTTGGAAAACAACGCGCTCAGACTCAGAACCCAAAAGCTGCAAAGTCGTCAGAGTGAACTTGCCAGGGGAAAGACAGTGACGGCCTGAATTTTTCAGAAGGTAATCTGGCAATCTGGTGTCACTGCAGATGCTTCAACACTCTTCATCAATCTTCTATATGCTTTCCATCCACTCCTGGCCTAGGACCATGTGATCATGTTCATTCATGTTCACANGTGTCACTGCAGATGCTTCAACACTCTTCATCAATCTTCTATATGCTTTCCATCCACTCCTGGCCTAGGACCATGTGATCATGTTCATTCATGTTCACAGGCTGGGATGATCTGCACTCTTGGGGCTCAAGTCTTTCCTGTTGCTGGCACGAAGGCAATGTTGCGCCGGCGATCCTCTGCAAAGTACAGGGAAGCTGCCTGACAGCTGCACCACTGTGGGGAGAAGTGCTACAAAAACGTGAAAGGAAACTCGTCGCGGGCCTTAAGCGAACCAACTAATTGGATGGTTGGCATGATTTTGTACAGGGACATGTTTCAGGTGACGACTGAAAAAGTGTTGCACTGAGTGGTGTTGGCTAGCTGGTTAGCTGCTAAAGCTTCAGCCCTGGTACACTGAAGGATGCTGGAACGGATGGCCGCACTGAGAAGCTTCCTCAGTATCAGGATTCGGAACAACAGGGAAATGCTGAAATTCCTTGGTGTTTTTTCGTTAAGCTCTTTTCCACAAATGGTCTACCGGCTGAGGTCCTGTCTTTGCTTCATTTCTTCTTGTGGCGGGTCATAGATGGAACCGATTCGATTCCAATCACTTTCGCTTTGAGGTCCTGTCACGGATTTGGAGCTGCCAGCGCCGCATGGCAACATCAAACTGGGGTCAGTGCGGGATGATCTCGGTCGAGATCTCTGGTCGCCCACCCAACCTTGTGACCAATAAAAAAAGACTGTTACTGTCAGTAAGTCAGTACTGACCAAACTGCTGCAAGGTCAATGGAAGCACTGAGGCTCTCTAAGGGATGGACCTAGGCCAGTTCGAGCCAAATTGGGTTGTAGCCCCTCCACCACTGCCAGAAGCCTCATAGCTACTCAAGCTGAGACTCACATCTTGGGCCCAATATGCCTAATACTTTTCCCATCTTTTCCCAAAATGTCCCAAGTCAATCTCAGCAGCGCAATGCAATCGAATGCAATCAAGAAACGTGCTGCTAGGCGCGGCAGAAGGGCAACCACCCCAGGATCGCATGATGTGACCTGCGCGGTCTGCATCCAGAATTGCTATCATCCGAAGCTTTTGGAAATCCATGCCGTTCAAGGGGAAAAGAGTTTGTTGATATCTGCTAGATTTCGCTAAAGTAAAAGCCGAAAGGGATCGAAAGGGATTTGAAAGAGTTTGGCTCTAGGTCTTGGGTGGTCTCGCCTCAGATGGCCCTAGATGGCCTTGCAGCACATGGCATCGTGATGGCATCGTGTTGCTTGATTTGCTTGTTCCCATGCGATTCCCATGTGATTCCCATGTGACACAGACCTGCGACCCCCTGCCGCGCAGCTGCCAGTCCAGTGCCCTGCTCCATGGCCGCCATGGCCCGCGGCCGTGGCGAGGCGCCGCTGGCACCGCTGCCTCCGTCGGAGCCCTCGCTCTCCACATCCCAGGCATCGGCGCAACGCTCGTCCAGCCCTCCAGCCATGCGATCCCAGAAAGCGGCATCCGTGTACCTTGTAGCAGTAAGAAATCAGCTTCATCAAGGGCCATATATTATATCAGAAATAGATTGTTCATATATAGATAAATTATATAAATATAATATATCATAGATATAGAAATATCATATCACCAACTTCAACGAATACAATTCTCTTGAAATTGCAGCGGCAACAAATATCATTTGTGTAACGCTGATGAGGCACCACACCAAACCGGAAGCATCTTGCTTGTCCCAAATGTGCTCCACCGTGTCCTGTCGAGGAAGTCTGTGCTTTATACCCTATCACTGCACCGTTTCAGATCAGGCGCCTCATAGAGGTAGCCAGCAGCCGAGTCCAGTCGATCACTGCGCTCGTAGTGAGGTGCCTCAGTTCTTTGTTCCTGGATTTGCCAATTAAATTGTCGCATTCTTCACTTCCAATGATATTGCATGTGCCGTTCACTTTGTTCTTGATATGCATTGACATGCATTGGAATTTGAAAGATGGCCCTATTGCGAATCTGCTTCCTGGAAGGATGGATGGTGAGCATGTGTTCGGGCCTTTTCCAGCGGCTCATCAAAGTCATCTGGGTCTGTATCCAATGGTCGTGACACATGGCGGCCTGAAGCGTCACTTGTTGCGTTCATAAGCTGATCTGTGGAAGGGATGGAAGGCACGGAAAGGTGCTGGGGATGATTCTTGCACCTGAAAGGGCGGTGGTTAGGAAAACCCAGCCAACTACCCCAACTGCAGTATACCCCCTCTGCGCTGCACAGGTTGCACCTTCTAAGTCTGGCTCTCCTGCAATGGAATTGGGCGCGAGTTCAGTGAAGGTCTGACGTTCAGATCTCAGAAATGCCCGTTGATCCAAAATCGTCTTGCACATGGTTGAACTGAGCACGACACTTCCCTTAATGCACTGACTGCCGTCACTGCCCTCATCATCACTCATTTCGGCACACCTTAGTCTACCCGGCATGATGGCTGTGAGTCTTCAGATAGACAACCCGCGTGGTGAAACCGCGCCGCCCCCAAGGCAGCGGACATTTTGTGGGGCTTCAGCACGGTTGCAGCTTTGGCAACTCCAAGCCTCAGCTGCAACGAGCATGACACGGTTCAAATTCCGAATCCAAGGCGACTCAGTTTGTGGCTTCTGGGATTTAGTCTTCTTTTCAGGCGCCTGCATCCAGCTTTGCCATCATTCCCACTGTTCAGTGTGTCATGTGTCATTCATCCAAGCTGCCTCCACTCCAGCCCGTACTTGGGGCCGAGATCCTCAGACACAGCAATCAACTCAGGTATTGCAAATATCAAGGTCAACAAAAATGAAGAAATGAACAGCGGCAACAACCGAACGACCTGTAAATATATGTAAATATACGCGATAATAGATTTAAAAACGGCTATCTCCGGTGCAACTGGGATCCTGGCTCTTCTTCAAAGAAGCAAAAATGGCAGATGCGGGCAATGGTCGCTCACCATCCGCCTGTGTGCAGGGCATATCAGGGCATGGTGGCGAAGCGAAAAGACAAGCCTCCATGGTCGATTGATGATCTCCGATGAAAACAAGCCTTTGCTCTGGAAGGCTGTGAGGAAGTGGCACCTGCCCCAATTGAAAGTGCTAATTCAAAGATCCAAGGGATCGGGATCTTGTTGCTTGACTTTGCATAAACTTCTGTCTTGAAGCTCTCTCATGGCTTGTGGCGTGAGTTGAGTTAAGCCATAGTCCAGAGTTCAAGATTTTCCGCCTTCAGTGCACGGCTCGGTCCCCGAGCCATCCTCCAACCGCAGCTCGCAAAGTCAGCAGGGCCAGTCCCAAATTGAAAGACGGCAATTCTCGTCATTTCTCGCAACTTGACCACGGTCCTCCCCAAGCTCTGACTCCGCTTCTCTCCAACACAAAGGCGGTGGGATACTGGCAGAGCTTCTTGTGCTGCGGATCTTGCTGGGAACAATTCCAAGCCTTTTCAGGGAAAGGCCGCAAGACCCCATCAGAGGGCCAGTTACTCAGTTGAACGCTCCTCCTGTATGGTTCTATATGACATATACCTTTGCCTTCGCCTCAAATTGCCTGAAACCAAAGCATTGACATGCTTCATTGGAGTGGCCATTGGGAGCTGCAAAACAATCAAGCAAATGCTTGCATATCTTCAGCTGGCCTCTTGATGACAGAAGCTGGCCTCAAAAGTGAAACAGCCGTACAACTAGCCTACCTAAGCCTACAATAGCACAAAGCGTTTGGCAATGATGATGTAACTTCTGACTGCAGCCGAATGGCAATCTACAGGATCTGATGGCGCACAGCACGGCACTTCTGCAAGTGCCCACATTGCCCTGGCACAGCGACGGCGGCGGCGGCGAACATGGCGGGGTGGCAGTGAACAACCCTGGGTCTCTCTCGGTCCTGTGGCAAGGCTGGAGGTGGATGTAGCTCCCATGCATCTGCCTCAGCTGTTCCACTTTGGTCAAAGTCATTCAAATTCTCATGATTCTCATGTTGAATTCAATTTCTTGGTTTGACATCTCTCAGATGCTTCAAGTGCTGGCTGTGGGAACCACAAGTTGTGTCCGTGGATGTACTTGCGGTCAAGAAGCTGCTCGAGCGCTGCTTGCTGCAGCTTCCACCACACAACGAGCTTTGTTGGAGACCTTGTTCCACTGCACATTGGGCTACGGGAGCTGAACATCCACTTGAAGGGGCCTGCCTTCCGAACAAGTAACACTGCTCGAAACAGTCTGAGTATACAGCAGGGGCATCGATCAAAACCTGACCGATGGTTGCTTTCAAAGTGCATTTCACACGTTGGACCTATCCAGGACCCACCTAGCAATGCCATTCACGATGCTTTCATGATCTCATTAGTCACTATAGTAAATATGATTAAGAAATCCAAGCTGATCAATTCGAATATGATCTTGATATGACATACGTATCTATCTATATGTGTGTGTGTGTTTATATTTTTTATTTATTACTATTACAATTATTTTTATCATGATTGTTTTTATTATTGTTGTTATTATCATTGTTGTTATTATTGTTATTAGTATTGTTATTATTATTTTGTTTCATTATTATCATCATTGTCATTATTACCATTATTATCATTATTATTACTATTATTATCATTATTATTATATCACATGACATGATATAATCAGATATATGTAGTTTAGATATGATATACTATGATATACTACGATGTGATGTGGTGTGATTCAGATGATATGATTCAAAATATGATCGAACAAAATCCGAGAGAATGCCACTGACTTCGCCTCCCGCCACGGCACATTGTGAAAGCAGCGGATGATCTCCTCAGCAGCTGCCTGCATCAATCGGGAGACTTAACTTGTCCCACTTGTCTCTTGATGTCTGAAGCATCCTCCCTAAAACTGTGAAAAAAAGGCACAGTTGCCAAGGCAAATGATGCAATAAAGTTAACAATTAACAATCAAGAAGTGCTCAGTGAAGTGCTCATCCATGTTTTCCTTTTTCTGCACCTTTTAGAAAATCCAAAATGTCGTGAAAATCTCCAGAGTCTCGAGAGACTGTCCTTGTTCTCTGCGCGCACGCGGCAGGTGAGTTCGCCAGGCTTGGAAGTTCCAGTCTGCTGGGGCTGCTTAGAGAGGCCACGTGATGGGGGCATCGGGCGACACATGTTATGAAAATGGAACATCAATGGGTAACCAGCAACAAAATGGGTAATCATATGTAACCATGTAATGATAATTACAACATATTACCCAACCTGACGACCAACTTGGAAAGCCGCCTTGGTCCGTCGAAAATGGAAGCAGGAGAACAGGCCTTGCCTCAGGAAGAACAAATCGCCGTGGTTTTGTGGTTTATTATGGTATATTGTCATATTGTGGTTCATTTCATTGCTGGCATAGCTATGCCATAGCTTTTTCTTGGTGCAAAGCAAGTGACTCCACCGCTGGTTCAAAAAAGACCCGCAAATCCGGCACGTGCAGAGTCTCCGGGATGCCCTGGGCACGAAGTGCACAGCACGGCAATTGACTCCGCGCTGAAATTGGGTCAGGCCTTGATGATCAGCAGCGGCTTCTCTGCTGTGGCGGACATGGACATCATATCACATTGGGCATCGCGCAGGGAAATAACTACAAGAATGTTGCAAGACCTAGTGATACGATGTAATAATGAAATATAATTCAACATAGTTAATGAATATTCATCAAGTGTGTGATGATATAAAATGTGATGGAGAGCTGAGCAATGAGTACAGCATCAACGGGTCATGGACAGCAAGTGACAGAGATCAGCATTGGGGGAACACTGCCAAGGTTCGACAGAATCGCACGAAAGAATGCAAAATTTCACATGCAAATAAGTTTCTTTCAAGCATCTTGAGAAAGCCTCAACTCAACCAATATGCAGGAACCAGCGGACGTTTGGACATAAGGCTTGAAAAAGAGTAAGGATCGAAAGTACGACCGGAAAGAATGAAAAGTGTTTCACCTGCTGGGTCTCCTTGAGGACACCTCGAAAGTTTGAAGCGGCATTCCAACCAACGTCGAAAGATATCAAGGCCAGCAAAACATTGCAAAGGTTCCAGCATATGACCTGAAAGAAAAATATTTCGCATCTGCTCCGTTTCTTGAAGGCATCTGAATGTCGTTAATACAATGCAATATATTAATCTAAGTATATGTTAAATCATCAAATAAATGTATTATCTCAATCAATGGGATGAAACCAGAGCTGACACGAATCCGGTAAAATGATTGCTGCATGTCCCTCCAGAACGCTCCGCTAGGCTTCGCTCCGTTCCTTCATTTTTTGCCGCAAGTTTCTCCTCTGTCTATGGCAACTTGCCCAGGAAGCAGCAAGGCAAACTTCAGCCGGGCCTTGTGCAGGGTCATTGCGCAGGAGTGGAAGGCTGCTGGGCGAGTGTGACTATTTTGGGCAGACCACCCACAACGCCGGGAATGCCTCGAAAAATGGTTTTAAAAACCCGCTCATTGCGCGGGCATCCAAAAGTGAGAGGCTCTCCTCAAATTCGGTCACGATGGTAGATCCACTTTGGGTTTCAATCCATTCCAAGACGTTTGTTTGTGCCATGAGCTTGCCATGAAAGAGGGATCGGAAGTATGGGACCGCACCATCGTCGTTGTCAATCGTGAATGTCGGCCATTGATGTGAACATATTTAAAATATTGGTCAAAAAGTTGTTAAAGCCTCCGTCTGACCTTAAACATCTTGAAACAACATACAGCTTCCGAGGCTTAAATGCTTTGAATGTAGAGGCCGTGCTCTCAACAAAAACCTTCACTGGACTGGAAGGAATCAACATGAGCTAGCTGCAACGTCTTTTTGGTTTGCGGCTTCACTTGCGACAAAAACTGCTGATCCAGGTGTAACAGTTGTCCAGTTTGGGGTTTGGGTCACACGCCGCAGGCTTGGAATGGTTTTGAACATGTCGAACCTTCGTATGGCACAAAATCCGCTGCAGCCAGCCAAGCCGCCGCTGCCTGCCGATGAGCTTGGGATATTCATTGACATAGCAACGTCTTTTTTGGGCAAAACCGGCACCCGATATGTTTCCATGATATCATCACCTGCTGCCATGGGGGCTAGTAGAAACTACTCACAACCTGGAAAACCAATATCCGGATGCCAACAGGGGTTCATGTGACACAGCCAGCAGCAGTATAGCAGCAGTTCTGGCTTCAGTTTGACTTGGTCCCAGCTGTGATTGGCAGTGCAAGCGTCGCTGTTTCCCTTTTTTTCCTCTCCCGGCTGAAAATCAGCATGGCCAACCAAAGAAATGGGCGCGGTTTTCCGTCCCACGGTCAAACAAGTCGCTCGAAATAACCACCAAAAAAATTCTTCATCCATGAGACGCTCGATGGAGAGCGCCAAACTGTTGTGCATCTGCCTCTCAAGGTTTGCTGGGGGCACTTGTTGCACTCTTTGAGGACATCTCCATTGCGTCAATCTTGCTTGCTTCTGCGACCTCTGGCAAGCGCGCAGGCCCCGCACCTCCGGTGTTCATTTTCTTGGCAGGGTTTGCATTTTCAAATCTTGCAGTTGCCTGAGCTTCAGTTGCTTTCTTCTCTTTCTTCTCTTTCTTCTCTTTCTTGTCTTTCTTCTCTTTCTTCTCTTTCTTCTCTTTCTTCTCTTTCTTCTCTCTCTTCTCTCTTTTCTCTTTCTTCTTGTCGTTCTCGTCCTTCTTCTCTTTCTTTGCCTTGCTGTCTTTCTTCTCGTTTTTCTCTTTCAACTTCAGTGCAGCCGCACGTCGAACCATACGGGTTGCTTTTGTGATGAAGGCTTTTAGCGCCATGCTTTTGATTTTGATGCGGTGCAGCTCTTTCAAATCCGATAAAAGATTCTTTGCCTCTATCTGATCCCGCTCTGCTTTCTCTCTGGCAAGCCGTTCCTTCGCAGCTTTCGCAACTTTGGCGAGCCGTTCTCTCTCGGCTTCTGCGGAAGCTTGCTTGCATCCAAGGCAAGTGCCCTTCTTAGGTGCAAGTTTGCAGGAGAAGTGTCCGCAAGCAAGGGTGTAGCATCCATGCTCTCCAGTCTGCCGATTAATCACCGGCTGACCTGGAAGCCACTCAACCATCATCACCTTCTGCACTTTCGATGCTGCACCTCCAAATGGCTTGGCGTTCTTTTTTCTGTCGGCTATGCTTGAAACCTTGTCGAATTCGGAGAGTATGTAATGATTTCGATTCAGGAAAGTCAAGTTGTGGAATGGCAGTAGTAGGTGCGATTCCATCTCTCCCCAAACCTTGGGCATGTCGTCGTAGTCAGAAAGGCTAAATTGCTTGATGAAGTCTCCTGTCGGGGCGCTGGTGATTCTCACCAAGCCTTTGATATCTCCAAAACTGCGAAGAAAACGGCCCCAACAGCCTTCACAACAGCTGTCCTGAAGACGCTCTTGTACTGGGCAATCTGGTGCAGGACAAGTGAGCCAAGGCCCATCTTTGGACACCATTTTGTACTTGTTGCATGAATCTGGGGAACCTTTAATGCAGTATTTGCAAGGAGTCTCATGCATAACCTTCTCCACACAAGTATCACAGAGGCACATGTGGCATCCGCACTCTGTTCCTGCTGCGTAGCCCACCATCTCATAGCCGCACAAATCGCAATGCCAGATGCCCATGGTTCAGAAGGGAACTAGTTACAGAATGTTACAGACTAACAGCCCTGGCTGGAGCAAAACAGCTGCGAAAGCTCTGTGGTAAGCCATGCCAGGCTCACAAATATGATGTGACTGGATTGAATCAAATGGCCAAGATGCACACCTCTAAGATGCTTGTAAAGCGAAAACCGCCCTGCTTGATAAGGCTCTTCTTCCCCCCCTTCTGATGGATGATATGATGGCGTGATGTTTTGTTCATGCTAATCAGCTAATTTCTTCTGACTGCCGACATCAATGTGAAACCAAGCCCGGCTGCCTTGCCTCCAGAGTAAGGCCCTCACCTCCTGGCTACCGCTGATGCAAAACTCACCTGGCTGGCTGGGAAAACCTATCTATCCCTCTGGTTCTACAATTCTATCATGGTCGTTCTATCGGAATGACTCTATCGGATTCTATCCTCATTGACACCCTCCACCAACCAACCTGGAAACCTCGTGAAAACTGCATTGCCTGTCAGGATCTTTTTCTTCCCATCAGACACGGGGTAGCGAAGAAAGGTACACGATTGGTTTACTGCCGCAGAACAAAGCCATTGGTTTCCCTGCCATAACCTCAAGCAAATGCTTTTTCTGGTGCTATGTGGGGGACACTGTAACGGAGCTTTTGACCAAGGTCCGAGACTGAAAAGCAGGCTCCATGAATTGAAAGAAGTCTCCAATTGATCGATCCAAGATGACGAGGATGTCGCACAAGTGTCACAAGGAGATAGAATGATGAAGCAGAAGCGACAGCAGAAAGATAATGAAGCTGGCCAGAAATCAGTGAGGTTGGCTGGGAATCGGTCAGCTTGGTTGGAAAACTGTTAATTACATTGGATAGAAATCGGTCAGGTTGGTCACAAGTTGGTGAGAACTTGGTCAATGTGTTTCCAAATCTTGTCGCGCAGAATCCAGAGTTCCGCAAGTAGTTTCAACCAACAATGTTTTCATCAACAAATGATGACAAAATTGCCACTTCTACGTGATTGTTTTGGTTCGCATCATTTCCGGCAGCTTGAAATTCAACGACCACAACGGTTGGAGCTTGGCAGATCATGAGCCATCGCCATTGCAATGATCCGTCAGCGAGTGACAACAAGGCAAAGCAAGGAAAAACTCGCGACAGAGAAGAAAGTACCAAGCAAGCAGGTGCCGACAAAATGCGATAAAGACTGAAAGAGCAAAGGACCTCAATCTAAGAATCAGCAGTTGCACAAACCTGTCCGAAGTATGCCGAGCTCATGCAAAAGGCAGGAAATGAATGGAAACAACTGATCTATGTGAACAGTGGTGAAGCTGGCATCCCCAGAGATCAGTGTCAAAGAACTCCTATATTGAATTGATTGAATTGATTGAATTGATGGTGCTTTGCAACACGTGCAGAAGTTGGGCCACCAGTTTGCCACTTGACTGGGACGACATCAACTATTTTCCAACCAAACGACCAACTGACCGAAATCCAACCACAAGGCATCGGGCCTCGCAGGCGAGAATTTGGTCTCGGCTTTCTTCCAGCGGGTAAGGGCCATCATTCGAGCCACGGACTCTGTTGATAATGGAATCTTGGAAAGCGGTGCTACCAAGTCTGTCCATGTCAATGTGGGCATCTCTCAGTTTACTTGACCATCTTCTCCAATGCACCCATATGCACTGTGCACCCTTACATTTTCCAGCTTGGCACTGAAACAGCGGGGCGTTGTCAGAGCAACGGGTCTGAAGATGAAGGAAGGTTTGGAAAGAAAGCAAAAGGTTTCACATCTGCCGGATGCCTTGCAGGTACCGCGGATACATTTTGATGGTATCTTGAGCGTATTTTCATTCTCAACGGCTGAACATCAGGCTCCAAGCTCACTTCGTGAGGCTTGCCACCACATTCGCAAAAGAAGAGCTGCTCCTGCTCTCCCTTGTAGGGAAAGCGGTGTCTGCGGCAGAGCAGGCACAAAAATGTTGCAGTGGGTTTCCTTCAAGACTTCACCTAATGTAAAGTGAATTGTAATGTAAAATGAATCATTAAGAATGATTCAAAAATTAACCGAGAATTATCCATTCCATGTTATTCCTTTTCGACCGATCTTTGCAGCCTTCCTGCGAAAACAAAGAGCTGACTTTGCAAAGCTGCTGTGAAATTTGAAATTCCACCGTCCGCCAGCGACTGGTTCCCAGTCGGACCGGTCAGCAAATTGATGGAAAATCACTCAACATCAATTTGAATCTGTCCCAAAATAGGGGTACCCAAAAAATCCACGGAAGAATGATCTTTTGAATAGGCAAAACCAATGGGAACTACCCTATTTTAAGACAGACCTTGAACTAAAAAAACCAGCCATGTTGCCATAGTTAGAGCTGCCACTGACCATGGTTTCCCCTGTGCCCCCCCCAGTGAATCGCAAAGGGTAAAAGAACCATGGACACTTTCCTCCGGACACGTGTTGCAGCTTGCGAGGCAACGCGGTAAAGTGCTCATTTGTACCTAAGGGAACGCCAGACAGGATTGGTTATAAAGTAACTACGCATCAATGAAACAAACATCAATAATTCATGGTCAATCATGCAGCATCATTATAATTACCAGCAACAATTGTCAAAAATTTCAGTGATTGACCATCAATAGACTGGTTCGTTGAGAGTGGGATTCCTATAACCCATGGATAAACCTTTAATATGTCATCACCTGCCGAACTCAATTTGATAACCAGATAATCCATCACCATTAGTTCAAAATCATAACCAAGTGTTAGTAATGTTGAATAACCACCAAACTCATGAACCCAACCACAACAGGTCAACATCACATGTATCCCCACCTGTATATTAGCCACCTGGCTATTTGCCATGCACTGCCATGGTTTGTTCACCGTCTTCGCCGGCTGTGTGGACTTGCAGGTGGCATGGCACGTCAGCGCATTGCTGCTGCCGTGCACCTCGCAGCTCACCGCGGTGAAGGGCAGCACGTCGAAGGCGTCCTCCTTGGCGTCCTCTTCCAGGGTGACCTCGGCGCAAAGATCCGCGCAGTTGCAGACCTGACAGGGAGGTGAGTTGGGTGATGGGGATAGGCAGAATGGTGAGAAGAGAAGTGGTGGTAAGACTAGAAATAATAAGAAGACTTAAAATGGTAATGATCGTAGCAGTTGCAGTAGTAGGAGTAGGAGTAGGAATACAAGTGGGAGTAGGAGTACGAATAGGAATAGGGGTAGGAATAGGCACAGGAATAGTAGTAGTAGTAGTAGTAGTAGTAGTAGTAGTAGTAGTAGTAGTAGTAATAGTAGTAGTAGTAGTAGTAGTGGTAGTGGTAGTGGTAGTGGTAGTGGTACTAGTAGTAGTAGTAGTAGTAGTAGTAGTAGTAGTAGTAGTAATAGTAGTAGTAGTAGTAGTAATAGTAGTAGTAGTAATAGTAGTAGGTGGGTAGTGGGTAGTGGGTAGTGGGTAGTGGGTAGTGGGTAGTGGGTAGTGGGTAGTGGGTAGTGGGTAGTGGGTAGTGGGTAGTGGGTAGTGGTAGCGGTAGTGGTTGTGGTAGTGGTAATACTGGAAATAATGGAAATAAATTATGCTAGTAAAATTGATGATAATGATGTTTGCATGTTTTAATGATGAAAATGGCAATAGTAGGAATGATATTACTGCAATGCAGTGAGAATAAGGCGATCAAGCAAGAATTGTGATGATAATGATAAGAGTAGTCATGTCAATAAGACTTTTTGTTATAGCTCAGCAATTGTTATTGATTGATGTTGAACGATAATGGTTAATTGTTGATTGGTGATGAATGTGCGTCAACCAAGTATGGTTAGTAATGTCCACTAGTGATTAACGTGGATGTTCGAGAACTATGAATGTTAATGTTCAATACTGATTTAAATCTCATATTCCATAGTGGTGAACGAATGATTCGTCACTGTAAATAATGATAGTGGCATCCCCCAAAAGCCTGAAGGTCCCGGGCTGATACAGGCCTGGAAAGAGGATCATAGCTCGCCTGGTTATATAATAATCTAACTTATACCAGTAGTACCTGACAAGGCGGTGGCGGAAATTTCAAAGATAGGAAACCTATGGGAGAGGTTGGTTGTTGTGAATCATGGATGGCAGAGCGAACCCACTGATGGACCGACAAGTGGTTGGAGGCAGCGCAGTGTTGTTGCAATGTTGTTGTTGTTGTTGTTGTTGTTGTTGTTGTTGTTGTTGTTGTCGTTGTTGTTGCTGTTGTGGTTGGAGTGGTAGTTGCAGCTGTAGCTGTAGTCGTAGTAGTTGTTGTAGATGTAGTTGCGGTTGTAGATGTAGTTGTGGTTGTAATTGTAAATGTAATTAGTTGTAGTAGTTGTCGAAGGAATTTTGGAAGCTAAACCTTCCGACAATATGGACAGATGGAAAACGCACAGGCTTGAAGCAAGTCAGAAGATGGAGAGAGTCAGAAGATGGAGAAAGTCAGAAGAGAAGAGANACCTTCCGACAATATGGACAGATGGAAAACGCACAGGCTTGAAGCAAGTCAGAAGATGGAGAGAGTCAGAAGATGGAGAAAGTCAGAAGAGAAGAGATGCAGCTGCGCGAAAAGGTAGGAAAGTTGCGAGACACTGTGTTTTTCCAACGTTTTGTGGCTCAGGAGGGTTGAAAAGTAGGCTCGCTAAAGCGGCGGGTGCGGAGACATCTCGGCAGATGAGACATGAAAAATTGCACGCCGCTGTGGCGCGAAGCACATTTGGAAGTAAAAAGTGTTAAAAACTGACGGTCTCGGAGCACTTTTGGAAGTNAGATGAGACATGAAAAATTGCACGCCGCTGTGGCGCGAAGCACATTTGGAAGTAAAAAGTGTTAAAAACTGACGGTCTCGGAGCACTTTTGGAAGTTGACCTGTGGAAAAAGTGCACGGCGTTGTGGCGCGAAGCACATTCGGAAGTGAAAAGTGTTAAAACACACTATGTTCGGAGCACTTTTGGAAGTTGAGCTGTAGAAAAAGTGCACGGCGTTGTGGCGCGAAGCATATTTGGAAGTAAGTGTCAAAAACTGTCGGTCTCGGATCACTTTTGGAAGTTGCGATGTCGAAAAAGTGCACGGCGCTGTGGCGCGAAGCCAATTTGGAAGTGAAAAGTGTTAAAAACTGTCAGCTTCCGAGCGCTTTTGGAAGTTGAGATGTCAAAAAAGTGCGCAGCGCTGTGGCGCGAAGCACATTTGGAAGTCACAATGTACAAAGCACCACATTCTCGGACCACTTTTGGAAGTTGAGAGGTTGAAAAAAGTGCACGGCGCTGTGGCGCGAAGCACATTTGGAAAGTAAAAAGTGTTAAAAACCGTCAGGTTCGGAGCGCTTTTGGAAGTTGAGATGTGGAAAAAGTGCACGGCGTTGTGGCGCGAAGCACATTTGGAGTGAAACTCGTAAAAAAGTGAGGGTCTCGGAGCACTTTTTGACGATTCGATGATGATTCGATGTCGAAAAAGTGCACCCCGTTGTGGCGCGAAGCACATTTCCATGTCAAAAGTGTNTTTGACGATTCGATGATGATTCGATGTCGAAAAAGTGCACCCCGTTGTGGCGCGAAGCACATTTCCATGTCAAAAGTGTTAAAAACTGAGGGTTTCGGGGCGGTTTTTGAAGTTTGGATGTGACTACGCCACAACTACAAGTACAAGCACAAGTACAACCACAACTACAACTACGTTACCACTACAACTACCACTACAACTACAACTACATGACCACTACAACCACCACGACGACTACAACTGCAACTACAACTACAACCACAACAACCACTACAACTACAACAGCTACAACAGCTACAACTACAAAAACTACAACAACTACAACTTCAACTTCAACTACAACAGCTACAACTACAACCACAACAACCACTTCAACCACAACTACAACTACGTTACCACTACAGCTACCACTACAACNAACTTCAACTACAACAGCTACAACTACAACCACAACAACCACTTCAACCACAACTACAACTACGTTACCACTACAGCTACCACTACAACTACAACTACACTACCACTACAACTACCACTACGAGTACAACTACAACTACGACCACAATAACCACTACAACTACAACAGCTACAACTACAACAACTACAACTACAACAACTACAACTACTACAACTACAGCTACAACTACAACTTCAACTACATGACAACTACACCTACAACGGCTACGACTACAACCACGATAACCACTACAACAGCACTACACTGCACTGCACTGCAACTACAACTACAACTACAACAGCTACAACTACAACNCTACAACGGCTACGACTACAACCACGATAACCACTACAACAGCACTACACTGCACTGCACTGCAACTACAACTACAACTACAACAGCTACAACTACAACAACTACAACTACAACAACTGCAACTACTACAACTACAGCTACAACTACAACTTCAACTACATGACAACTACAGCTACAACGGCTACGACTACAACCACGATAACCACTACAACAGCACTACACTGCACTGCACTGCAACTACAACTACAACTACAACAGCTACAACTACAACNGTTGTAGTTGTAGTTGTAGTGCAGTGCAGTGTAGTGCTGTACAACTACAGCTTCAACTACAACTTCAACTACATGACAACTACAGCTACAACGGCTACGACTACAACCACGATAACCACTACAACAGCACTACACTGCACTGCACTACAACTACAACTACAACAACTACAACTACAACTACAACCACAACAACATCTACAACTACAACTACAACTACAACAACTACCAGTAGTACCGCACAAGGCGGTGGCGGAAGTTTCAGAATAGGAAACCTATAGGAGAGGTTCGTTGTTGTAAGTCATTGATGGCAGAGCAGATCCACTGATGGATCAAAAGGTGGTTGGAGCGTCGGCCTATCTATCTGTCTATCTATCTGCCTGCCTAACTAACTGACTAACTGACNGATGGATCAAAAGGTGGTTGGAGCGTCGGCCTATCTATCTGTCTATCTATCTGCCTGCCTAACTAACTGACTAACTGACTGACTGACTGACTGACTAACGAACTAACTAACAAACTAACAAACTAACTAACAAACTAACTAACTGACTCACTGACTAACTGACTAAGTGACTAACCGACTAACTGACTATCTGACTAACTGACTAACTGACTAACTGGCTAACTGACTAACCGACTAACCGACTCACTAACTGACTGACTAACTGACTGACTAACTGACTGACTAAGTAACTAACTAACTAACTAACTAACTAACTAACTAACTAACTGACTAACTGACTAACTGACTGACTAACTGACTAACTGACTAACTGACTAACTGACTAACTGACTGACTAACTGACTAAGTAACTAACTAACTGACTGACTAACTGACTAAGTAACTAACCAACTGACTGACTAACTGACTAACGAACTAACTAACTAACTGACTAACTGACTGACTAACTGACTAACTGACTAAGTAACTAACCAACTGACTGACTAACTGACTAACGAACTAACTAACTAACGGACTGACTAACTGACGAACTGGCTAACAAACTAGCTAACCGACTAACTGACAAACTGACTAACTGACGAACTGAGTAACTGACTCACTGACTGACTAACTGACTGACTCACTGACTAACTAACTGACAAACTAACTAACTAAGCTGTTAAGTTGTTAAGTGGTTAAGTTGTTAAGTTGTTAAGTTGTTCAATTGTTAAGTGGTTAAGTTGTTAAGTTGTTAAGTTGTTCAATTGTTAAGTGGTTAAGTTGTTAAGTTGTTAGTTCAGTTAGTTAACTGACATCTCAAATTTTGCTTCAAACCCTCAGTTCTTAACTCTTTTGACATGGAAATGTGCTTCGCGCCACAACGGCGTGCACTTTTTCGACATCGAGTCGTCATCGAATCGTCAAAAAGTGCTCCGAGACCCTCGCGTTTTTACGATTTTCACTTCCAAATGTGCTTCGCGCCACAGCGCCGTGCACTTTTTCGACATCTCAACTTCCAAAAGCGCTCCGAGGCTGACAGTTTTTAACACTTTTTAC
>BGPT01000011.1:217278-305367 GCA_003297045.1 Symbiodinium sp. clade C Y103
AGCCCAAAGTGTAGCCCAAAGTGCAGCCCAAAGTGGAAACCAACCCGATGTCACATTTGGAATCAAAAAGGATCTCACTGGTTCAAATTTCCATATCAGGTCGCCACTGCTGGCGTCCGCAAATCGTCCAAACCCAGAATCTTTGCCATAGTCCCAGCCAAAGCTACGCCCTTTCAACTCCCCCGCCACCACCCAATGTCCCAAAGGTCAACGCCGGAAAATAACTANCAAACCCAGAATCTTTGCCATAGTCCCAGCCAAAGCTACGCCCTTTCAACTCCCCCGCCACCACCCAATGTCCCAAAGGTCAACGCCGGAAAATAACTAAAAAAGGACTTGTCAAATTTGAAATCATCATGAATCATAGAATTTAGAGTCCTAGTATTCATTATCATCATGAAGCAGAACCAGGCGTCAGCAAGTAGTCTTACAGTCAACTGTAGTGTCAGTGTTAGTTCGGTTCTAGAAAAATTGCGAGCCATACCTCTTTGACCTCAAATAAGCGTGCGGCAAATGAATTCAAAGATATTCGCTGACTGTTACTCTGAAACCTTTTGTCTTGTCTCTTTTAAGAACGCTCTACTAATTTTCTATTTTGAATTGCTGTATGTAATGTTAAGTCACGTTACATGCTATGTTCATGTTCATACAGGTTCCTGCGCAATCTGGAAAGGGGCAGTGCCCCCCACAAGAAATCCAGCCTGGCATTTTAAAAGATGCATTTATTTACAACTGAAAGCCGTCAAACCCTTCAAAGGTGTAAACAGACACCGTGGGTCTTGTAGTGTGGTATGTTGGGCTTATGACATAGGCGAAGAGCTCCGTGGGTCAATCAGGGCTATGTATCGGTTGTTTTTTGGAAAAAGAACAAGTTTGGGCAGTGTTTTGGGCTGTGTTTGGGGCTGTGTGTCGGGCTGTGTTTTNAAGAACAAGTTTGGGCAGTGTTTTGGGCTGTGTTTGGGGCTGTGTGTCGGGCTGTGTTTTGGAGAAGGCATCTCTATATGGTCAATGTGGACACAAACAACCCTTTAAACAGGCTAATGATTGAAATAAGATAGATGGATGGATGGATGGATGGAAGGATGGATAGATAGATAGATAGATAGGCAAATAGATCGAGAGAATAGATAGGATAGATAGGCTAGATAGGCCAGATAGCGTGATAAGTAGATAATTAGATTAATTAGATACCATAGAGAGGATAGGTAGGAGACTCCTTAAACCATGCCCTATCAAGGATGCCAATGATGCAGAGGATGGGGAATCTGACGACGTCCCCGGGAGGGATCGAGCCACGGCCAAACTGCTTGTGAACCCGGTAGCCGGGAGGGGGGGAGGGGGGGGGAGGTAACTCATGAAGTTTCATGGGATTGGAGATTCCTGCCCCCCCAATACCTTGCTAAAGCAAGAGGGACTTCAGCTAGCAAAAGCTAGCTTTCCTGATTACTGTCTAATTGCAAGCTAAACAATGACTATTGTTAACCATTAGTAACAGTTGTTAGTAAGCACTATAGATTAAGAATAACCATAGGCTGATCCCAACAATAAACCACCAGTACTCATTAATTGTCATCTTAATGCCGTTGACAATCATTAATTGTCATTATCAACATTACAAGTGTAGGTTTATCCTTACAATTATCCACTAATTACAATGATTTACCATCATTAAGTAGCGATCGTAACCACCATAAATACCCACTAACAACCATGGGTTAATCCCAACAATAACCCAAATATGTTGTTCACCGCTCACGTCTTCCCACCTCCTCACACTTGGCTTTTCTCATCGCCAGCAACGAGGCTTCCTCCGCCTGCCTCAGGGCCGCTTCGCGCGTGGCGATCTCGCCGTTGATGGCGTCCTTGCTCCACAAACACAGCGCCTGGAGCCCGGAGTCGACCGTACACTCGCCACCGTTCATACGGAGATAGATCTCCTGGAAGAAAACGATCATATGGGAAGATGGGGGGAAAAAGCGTTGACCTCACATGTCACATGTGTTCCAAATTGTTCTGTTTTTTTTGTGAAACTTCATGCTTCTGTGATTGCGAATCAAGAAACGCACAATTCCCAACGGCTCTACGACTACGAAATGCCGTGCATTCAATCTATTCTTACATGGGTTTCAACCGTTTCAACCTGAGATTTCAACAATTTCAACTGCAAGCCTTTTCCCCCGAAAGGGTCTCAGCAATCAGGTATCAAACTCTTGCGGTTCACTTTTCAAGATTTGGGCTTTAGAATGCCCCAAGGCTGCTTAGCAGTGATTCTTTGGGGGCGCTGATGTTGAACTTGGAGATGTTGGCTAAAATCTTCACCGAAAGCTCCTTTTTGCCTTTTCAACCGCTAAACTTCATGTTGCCAACAAGCCTAGCCATGGCACTCCTGCTTGAAACCAAAACCTCAATCTCACCAATTCTAGATTGGGCACGGCACACGCTTGGAACTTTCTTCGCTTCATCTTGCATCTCCTTTTCTCGGCCTTATCTACTCGCCATGGGCTTCCGATATGTATAAATTCGTTTTCAAGCATCCAAAAAAGGATGGTAACCATTCCCAAAATTTATGGTGGCTTTACAACCATCCAAACAACTGGTGGTTGAACCGCTGGATCTATCATTGCACCATCCGTCCTGTGTCTCAATGATGGCTCCCATGCAGTGCAGGTTTGAACAAATCGCGTTCTCCGTGTCAGAAAGGCTCAAGAACTTCTGGTTGATGGTGTCAGTCTGGGTGGTCAACCATCCGCCATTGGGATGCAAAGGGCATTGGATCTGATCATACGAAGGGCGTTGCCAACAAATGCGGTTGTTGGGGTCGCTCACCGCATTGAAGTTTCCGCGTGGAAAGGCCAGACACCTGCCACCTCGGGTCGGAACTGTGACGCTGCGAAGTTGGAGTTGGAGGTAAGGCCTTCCTGGTGATTTCATGGGGATACATGATGCCTAATGAATGGGTAATGAACGCTTAATTGGTGTGAATTACTGGTGAAATACTGATCCATTAGTGACTAATGGTTAGACAATGCCTATTCAATAGCTAATGAATGAGTAATGAACAACTCATTGATAATTGATGATGAATGAAGGGATTGAAATTATGTTTATATAATAATTACCTCCTGCTCAATCATACAATGTCACTTACTGTACATCTCTTAACAATAATAGCACCTCTATACTGCTCCCTTCCAACCACCATAAGACTCCCAAACAAGCATCACAACCACCTCCCACCCAAACCCCACAGCTCCGCCTTGTGGTATGCCATTGGGAATCTCCCCGTGAGGACAATATTCACAGCTGGGGCCCTCCTTGGTTTTCACCATGCCTGCGGGGCAGTTCTGGCACTGGCCGTTTTTGGGGACGGAACACAGGTCCGCCACCGGCGTGCCGCAGCGCTGGCACTCCATGCAGACCGAGGCTGCATCCACCTGGGGCCAAGGGCCAAGGTGGGGAGGTGGGCCATCAATGGCCATGATGTGTTACTGGTCATTAACCAGTGATGATGGTGGTTGAAGTGGTGAACTGTCATTAATTGATCATCATCCATCATGACCCACTAGTATTCCACTAGTATAATGAAATTGGTGAAATCAGTGATGACCAGCATAAATAAAGATAATAACAATAATGACAACAATAGTAATGATAACTACAATGACAAAAATTACAAATGATAACAATATGATAACAATGATTATCATCATCAAAGCTTATTGACCCATGGCCGTTTTTCAAGGCCCATCAATGATGTTCCAGGAACGGTGTCACTCGTTGATTCATTGGATTGGCAGCCAGCAAACTGGGCACAACCAGCTTATTCTCAATCAATGATCAACAAATGATCCCTAATCGACTATCAATAAATAACCAACCACTTGGGTGATCCATTAAAAATCATCAACGTCACCAATCTTGAGGATTCTTCGGTGTTGATGATTGAGGGTTACGGATACTATCGTCCAAACACCTCAAAATAGACGCGTTCGGACACTACCGCGAGCTGTAGTTTGCAGCACAAAAATGCTTAATGAATAACTGTAGAGTAAGCTTATAACAACGACAAAATCTCTAGAAACGAAAAGCATAGCTCTCCACTGGAAATGACAATCATGTACCTTATAGTCATGTAGTTTTTAACAATGACAAAGCACTGTTTGGATGGTTTTTACCACTTCATACCAACAACCTGATAATAAATCATAGCAACCACAGTTATTCTTCAATGAATTTCCAGCTGGTTGGCGCGGTTTTACCGGTCAGACACCACCACGACCCTTCACGTCCCAGGGCACCGCATAGGAGTCATGTGCTGTGCCCGCAGGACACTTCTGACAGCTAGAAGACCCCGAGGCGGTGGTGAAGTAACTGGGGCCACAAGCGACGCAAGAAGTGCTCGATTGGGAGCCAATGTGCTTGTTGAAGTATCCCGGCCTCGAAACACACTTTTGATGATGACCATGATCTATAAACTGCCTCAAAAAACACCTAGGTTGTTGATGATGACTACGCATGATCTATGAATTAGCTATGATTTCACCATGAATTATCTGTTAAAGAACCAGTAACGATCATCCATTGATCATCAATTGCCATTAGTGAACCACTCATTAAGCATTAATCATCATCAACTGATCTTTCATCAACCATCAATTTTCATTCATCAATCATTTGTCTAACCATTACCCTCTCACAATCTTTTACGTCACATGGCCTGCCTGAAAATCCAACATGTTCACATCATCCAAATTTTGGATTGTTTTTTTTGCTGAAAATCTACGGTTGGTATGCAAATCACCTCTGTTTGTATCACCTGGTCCCCAAATTAGATATGGTGATTCAACTGGAAGTTCTCATTTGTTTCGGTTTCCATATGTTTCAAAGCTTTGCAAGAAAGACCTTCACATCTTGCTTTTACTCAAGGTTTGCCAAGAAACTATCATTGATTATCATTGATGCTTTCGTTTCAAGTAGTGATTATTTAAGTTTCATTGTGGTTGATTGTTGACAAATTATACCATTGACCATTGTCAAACATTGCGAATTTTACTTATTGACATTAGTGCTTGTATACCTTTGGTATATCATTGCTTATTGTTCATGATTGATTCTTTTTTCGTAAATTATTGATGATATATATATATACCAACATATACCAACTAGTTGCCCAAGAATCTCCAGTTTTCAGCTCGCGCCTGCATGGTGTACAGCTCACCGTGCCGGGCTCCGCTGCATAGGTCCCCGTGGGACAAGCACTGCATGCGACGCCGCCCAGGCCCGGCATCGCGGTACCCAAGGGACATGGCGTGCAGGCATCCAAGCCTGAAATCAGGGGGTGCCCTCTGGTAATTTGTCAAGTAGCGACATAGAAGAATGGCCATCGAAATAGTGGATTTTCCCATTCAAAATGGTGATTTCCCATAGTTATGTTAGGCAAAACCAGAGGGTACATGGTTGATGGTTAGTGGTGAGTAATGATGAATTATTGATGATTGATGAATAGTAATGGCTCATTTAAAGTAATGGCTGATCATGGTTGATTATTCATTGATTCGTTGATGATCAATGAAAAATGATTATATAATGATTAATGATAATAGTTCTTCATGATTAGTGATAAGTCATGATTGGTCATTGATAATTTATTATTACCCAACAAGGATTCCTGTAGTAGTTATGAATGGCTGATGGTGGCTGATTAGTGGTTCATGATGAACTAATGAGTGATGAATGATTCATAATTCGTATGATGATTAATGATTGATGATGAATGGTCAATGATTTATGGCCAATGATGAATGCTTGAGAATGATGAAATATTGATACCTCCACTCGCCTTCTTCAGCCGCATAGGTTCCAGGCCGACAAACCGGACAGAGGCCGCCCTTCCCCGCCCGGCCCAGGGGGCACAGCTTACACAAAGCACCATCGCCCTTGGCCATCTGCCGATCCGGGCAGACCGAAGCCGACAATTTCCAGACATCCACAGCACCTTCCTCCAGATCCCTGGAGAGCAGCATGCTGCTGCCACCAGCCAGTGCTAAAGATAAAATGCCTGCCAATGGATGACTCGTTCATGAAAATGTTTGACGGGATGATGATCAGAAACTGTAGGATGGTTTATACCGTTTATACCCCGCAGATGCCGAAAATATCCAACAATCAAAAAGATTCAAAAAGAACGAAGTTACCATGCAGAAACCCGAAATCACAAAGGGAATGTTCTACGAAACGCCAACCTGGACCTTTGGTCTATCCGAATAGCCAAACTGCATTGCCAACAACTTGCAAAAAAAAAAACAAAAAGATGCAAAAAGGAAGAATTCGGCTGGCTGGTCGAACGAAAGACGAGGAAACACCCCGAGGAAGTCAACTGAGCAAAACCTTCCAGGAGTGAAAGGACCGGATAATTCACGAGCGAAATGTGCCAAAAGTATCCTACAGAAAGAAATTGTCGCAACAAGCAAAGCTTTCAAAGAGTCTCCTGGGTCCAACACCCAACTTTTCTGGATGCATTGTTCTCGTTCGAGGATCTCTGATGGATTTGTGGTTCCTGGCTCGATGATTTGGTTGGGGCAATCTACTGGTTCAACTTTTGATGATCTTCGCCACATTGACGTGTGGTGATTTCTGTTTCGGCAAGGGTTTGGGATGAAAACAACATGATAGAAGGTCTGCACTGGACACCTTTCCGATCGACATAATGTGGGACGTTGCACGAAAGCAATGCTCAGCAGGTACCAAATGACCACCATCACAAAAAGATCGCTACCAGAGACTTATGAAGTGAATAGCCGCGCCGAGCACAACTCAAAATCACACAAAACCGGAGATTACTGGCTATTTTTCCCATGGTCATGCATTGCGAAATGTGGATGAAAAAAAGCAGTGAGGTGCACATCCTCAACCCATCTCAACCCTCCAAGACAAAGAGAGAGAGAGAGAGTAACCTTGGTTCTTCCCACAAAAGAGAATAGTCAAGAGAAGCTCAGCCCTGGCCACGCGAAGTCTCGGCCTTTCTTCTCGGTTAGCGTCATAAAGCGAGAGCCGCGTTTGGTGACCTCGTAGTAATGGTAGTTGTTGGTGGGGTCCCATTCCAGGCCACCCCCGCCATTCAGACCTTCACTGGCACTGCTCAGCCAGCAGCTTTTGGGCCCATGGGTCTTGCCATCTCCCTGCTCAGCATAGTCGAAGGAGGTACACCAAGGATTTTCACAGCACAGTGACTGACATTCATCCACCGTCTTGCCTTCCACGACGTACCGGTTGAAGCCAGGTAAATAATAACCCATGGAGTATGTGAACTCGCAGGATGGACCTTATGCTTCGGCTGGACATGGAGCATCGATACCATCAGTGAGTCAAGTCTGATGGCCTTTTTTTGGAAACTTAATGATAATTATTAAACAAAAGTAAAACGGCTTCCACAAACGCAACCCAATGCAACCCAAGATCTCTGGTAAGGTATCTTTTGAAGGCCAAAGCCCGAGACACACATTCTGGATTGACATAGAAAGATAAGAGGTACAAGTTCTGGACACTTTCCCGATGCGAAAAAGATAAACTTGTCATGCTTTACACTTAATAACCACAATGACAAGCACCCATCTCCGTCATCCGAAAAACAGGTGTTTCACATGAACTCTAGAAAAATGATGGTTTAAAACCACGAATCAATACCATTTTCAATATGTTTGACAAATCGTGAGAGGATATTATCACAGGAACAGATTGCCATACTTTCCAGCCGGGAACTGGTCGCAGGCCGCCACAGGATGAGTTCCTTCTCATCACCGGAAGCCAGCAAGGGACCCGATGGGATCCATGCGATGGCATTCACCGGATGGTTGTGGTCATACAAAAGCGTGGCCAATTTCCAGGAACCGCCTTTATGATGCCAAATTCCTCGCAGTGGCAGGTGTTTTTCACTTTTTTGAACTTTCTGAATCTGACTTTTCTTGGGTGAAAAAGACCCATATTGAATAGGCTCATGTCAAAAGAAACACAGGATCGCAGAAATCGGATCACCATTTGGACAAATTGCTCTTAGCAACCAACAATTAACATTTTTTTTTAAGCAGGATTGATTCCTGGATCAAATAGAAATTCTCAAGATAAATTCACCTGCAGCTCAGATTCCCACATTGGAATCCATTGATGCACTCGCCAACAATCCCAGGGATGGCAAGAAACTCAGGCTGGTGACCAGCCGCGAATGTCCGCTGAGCCTCAGGAAATTCTTCTCTTTGGGAAGAGTTATAGGAACATCTACGGAACTCATCCGTGATACCTTCAAAATAAATAAGGGAAAATCGTGGAAAATGCTGTTGTACCCCCAAATTCAAGATGCCTAGTAATGAGGAAAAAAAAACACATACCAAAAAACATCAGTAAACCATTCATAAAGCATTACTAAACCATTCATAAACCGTTACTAAACCATTGCTAAACCATTCATAGACAACTAATCATCCAACCATGAAATATTATCGATTAATCAACCATCAAATATCAACCAACCAGGCATATTCCATTGACTCCTACATCTTTCCCGTCTGCTTAATGTTCATGAACCTTTAATAAACCACCGATAAAGCATGAGTAAACCATTAGTGAACCATTCACAGACCATTCACAAACCAACCACTAATTATCGTTCAATAGCTGTCATTATACCATGCATAAACCATCAATTCTCATTCATGAACCATTCATTTATCATTCATCAACCACCGCAAACGATGAAACCATAACTAAACCATGAATAATCCATAAATCATCCCAAAAATCATCCAATGTCTCCCTTGTTTTTTTGTCCCCACCTGATGAGCTTGCTCCAACCGGTCAAATTCACCCAGATCTCGATGTCCGCAAAGGAGGCCACGGCCAGGCCCTGCTGTTGACCGAAGGTCACCATCTCCATGGCCTTGGGCGCCCAGCTGAAGGGCCCCAAAATCTCGAGCGTTTCTCCGCCTCGCTGGCTCGACCAGGAGGTGCCCCCCAAAAAGGGGAAAAATGTGGGAAAATCAGATGTTTTTCCTGATGTTTATGGGCTTAAAAGATGGTTTCTCCTCGTTTTTTGGGCTTATTTCCAGCATTGGCATTAGCATCATTAATAGTGTCTGTTATGGGTGATTACTTAATGATTAATTCATGGCCACCTCAAACAATCACAGAGTGTCTGGTTGACCTCCCCCCCCTCCTGCCAAAGCTGTGGGAAGGTCCGCCAGCGGCCACAGGGCCACCATCTCATCTTCCCTGGAGCCCAGCAAGCCTAGCGCAGTGTGTTTGAGGTACCGCACGCGGCCACCCGCCGCCATGGTTCCCAAGGAGATCAGGGAGGTACTATTCAGCTGCCAAAATTCAATGGATGTACCTCAGGTCCGACGGAAAATCGCTGGAAACATGGGATGTGGATGTGGGTGCTTGATGTCAACCCTGGATTTATATTACCCATAGGTTTGTTGATTTGGTGGGTTACCATTTTTGCACGAATTCTTACCACTGTTAGGTGGTGACCTCCCGATATATCAGGGTTGAGCGGCTCATCCTGGGTCAACATCAGTTTTAAGGGCCCACTACTGGATTGACATCGTCAGCAATCACAGCCCCGATTACCATTGATCAAATGGTTAACTATTGGTTACCCCATAATACTGGCAAATAATTAACGATCATTAGTAATGGTAAATTCATGGATATTCATGGTACAGTACTTAATTGTTATTGTTGTTATTAAGCATTATATTTACCAAACATGAGCTATTACTTTTCACTATTTTCACGAAATCATGGTAAAGTCATGGTGATGGTCATGGCTATGAGTTAAAAACTTCCCACTTGCCAACTCCGAGGCACCCCCTTCACTGGCACTGGCGACCCACTGGGTGGACACCGCCAGGGAATACGCCGGCGCGCTCTGCGCAGCGGTGCAAAAGGCACGTTCTCCACCATAGGAGCGCAGCGCATAGAGGCACAGCTTGGGGTCTTTGTCAGCAACCACGGCCACCTGGCGGATTAATAATCATGATAAATTACTGTATCATTAAGGGTTCTTAATGATAATTACTGGCTAATCCTGGTTAATCATGAATAGTCATGAATAATCATCATTGTAGTGATTCGTGATAGTCAATAATGATCAATAGTGGTAATGATGATAATGATGAGAATGATAATGATTACTGTAGTCAATAATAAATGGCGATCCAAGCCATAAGGTACCAGCCATGATCTGCGTAAGGCTGGTCATGTAGAAATACCCAAAAAGATGCAGAAAAGTGTCAGATGTTTATCACATTCATGGGGCTTTACTTTTCTGCATCTTTTTTGGGGATGACCAGAGTGGGAAACCAGGCCCCACTTTGGGGATCAATAATTTTGAGTCATATCCACCTCCTGGCTATCCACTGTGCTGGTAACCACCAGGTTGACAGCTGCAGATTCCGCCAACAAGTCACCGATTTTTTCGGCCACAAGGATGGCTGCAGCCGCCTCTTCAAATGAAACATCCTGCTGCCATGGGCATGTGGTGTCATTGTAGGAAACAGTTGTACTGCATGCCTGATATGAATAGTAGAGTGGGTTTGCCCCAACCGTCGTTGGCTGCACATCTGCCAGTGTACAAGAAGAACTCACATAACACCAGGCCCTGCAACACCACAAACCAGCAGTGGTATCGGGATAAAGCTCATCGCATTGCTGCAGGGTGCCACAAGTATGGCTGGAGCAATCGCCATCATCCCAAGCGGCGCAGGAAATGCCATACTCCACAGGAAGTCCCCGCGCCAACCCTTCGGAGCCGGGACCCACGCCGGTGCAGTCGCAATTCCCAGCCGCTTGGTGCACGGCGAGGGGAAGCAACAGGGCCAAGCGCATGGTAACTTCAAGGGGTGAAAGCTGGAGCAATCTGTGGGCAAACAGACCACGTCAGACCAGCTCAATCCTACCCTCCTCCTTGAGCCCAACCGCCAGACAGAAAAAGCTGGTCAAAAAGAGAAGTGTCGACTAATTAATTGAGCAATGCCAATGACTAGTCATAATTTACCATTAATCCAGCTTTGCAACCCAACAGTGTAGGTCTGTCAATCCTGGGGCATTCCGGCAGCAAATGCAACACAAACAACTTTACTGGGAGACAAGTGGGAGATACGTGAGCGACACTTGGAGAAGAGAAATGGGAAAGAAGGTGGGGAGACCTGTGGGAGGCATGCCGAAGAGTGGGAAATGTGGAGCAAGTGAAAGATAGGAAGACAAATTGGAAGAATGTGGAAGACAAGTGGGGAGCACGAGACGGGTGCGAGACGAGACAGGTCTGAGCTCTGAGAAGTGGGAAAAATTAAAGCCATCAGGCTCCTTCTCAAAATGATGAATCTGTGCCAATTTTGTCGGTGCAAACTAAGGGAGGTTTAATAGTGGGTGATTGCAAGCTGCCTGGAAAGAGGCAAAGTATCCAGTTCAGACCAAAACATGGTCAAAACATGTTTTTGATCTGTCTCAGCTACCGGATGTATCTGCAAACAAATAAGATTCAGGATGGAACTCGGACTCTCCCAAGCCGTTTCCCCTTCAGGCAAAACCATTCGCATCAAACATCGTTAGAAACTGCGAACTCTGCATGTAGAACATCAGAACTGGGATTTTCACACATGTCAACAATTGGAATGTGAAATTGGCCGGCCAATTTGTTCAACTCCTCATGCTTTTTCAATTTCCATGTCTCGCGCAGGTTTCTGAAAAGATCTGAAAAGAAATCATGGAATCTTGGAAAGCTATGCTCCAAGTCGGTTCATGTGGGGATCACTCAGTTCTCTTTACCATCTCCTCGAACACACCCATATGCACCCTTACATTTTCTAGCTTCGCACTGAAACAGCTGGGCGTTGTCAGAGCCACGGGCCTGAAGATGAATGAAGGTTTTGAAAGAAAGCAGTGAAGGTTTCACATTTGGTGTTCCTTGAAGGTATCTTGCATACATCTTGATGGTATCTCAAGAGTATTTTCATTTTCAACGGCTGAAAATTGGGCGGCAAGCTCACTTCGTGAGGCTTGCCACCACATTCACAAAAGCCATAGCCATTGAAGGGCTCCTGCTCTCCCCTCTAGGGAGAGCGGTGTCTGCGGCGGAGCAGGCACAAAAATGTTGCGATGGACTTCCTCCAAGCCTTGACCGTTCGGAGCGTAGCAAAAACGAAAATATGGAAAGCATCGAGTGCTGCCGTTAAGTTCCGACATGCTTGAGTCAACTGAACAGTTTGGTTGATTTTATTGGAATATGTCGAAGTATATGGACAATGCGGTTTAGTTTAAATGTGATTCACAACAATTGTGAAAATGCGTCAAAATACTGGTTTCTGCTCCACGACGGACAAGGGACCTGGAAAGGACCACAGCTGAGCGTCCGGAAGACCGGAAAAGCCTATCAACTCTTGATCATGCAATGCTAATTCCGTGCAGTGCCAAAGTGTGATGCTTTTTGATGCGTTTTGATAGTGAAGGTTAGCCGCTTAGCATCGCTTAGCCACCTACCACGGTTGTGAAAGCTAAAAGCATCACCACTTTAGCTGAATTTGTGCATCCTGCAGCTGCGGTTGTCTCACCGTTGGTCCTGGCAACAAATTGGCAAGTGTCAGCCACTCATGGCTAAACGTTGCAAAGAATACTTGAGAGCAAGCGGGGAGAACGAAAGCTGCGCAGTTGTAATGGTCCAAAACGAAGCCATGATACGTATAAGACAGATGAAGCTTGCACTAACAAGATGAAAACATGCAGAGCACGATAGATCCAAAGCTACACAGAGACGGGATGCAAAGAAGCGTTTCGGTACCAAAAGGAAATGTAAAGAAATGAAAGAGGGATCGAAACTGCAGAACAACTGAGCACGTAGGGCTTCAAAATGGGTAAATTAACGCCCCGGGCCAAAGCTGAAATATCTGAAACATATTGAAACATGAGAATGTGTGGGGCACTGGCGCATTTTTGAAGTGTAGGTCACAGTTTGTTCAGTTCAGTCAAAACAGGAGGTGGGGGTGCGGCAAGACTGACTACGACCAAAAGAGATTATGTCCCGGTAATGATCGCGGGCAATGTCAAGGCATCAAGCGCGAGTGCATAATAAACTATACTATACAAGAGCGAATCATGCACTGGCAAAGATGGCAGTTGACACAGAGTCAATAATTGAAGGCACAAATTATGCATTTTTTTTACAAAACAGCGGCCCCAAAATGGAAGCAATGCTAGGGACAGTAACCTAACAAAAGTTTTGCCCACAGCATGTGTCAGGGAAGCGGAACGGAAAAAACACGAGATGAATTCTCACATACGCACACACAGAGACTTGATAGAAGTTCAATCCATGTCTGGCGGTAGCTTGTGTGGTTGTTGTATTTTGCAATGAAGTAGTGGTGCCTTGAAAGGAGTTGTGCTATGCCGCTAGGCAAGAAAATCTTAGAAGAGGACTACCAAGAAGGAGGACTTCAAAAAGCATCCAGAAATCTCGCTGGCGGCAAGAGGGATTGACCCTCTGACAAAAAGAAGCATTTCATAATCGACACATGCTGACCCTACCTTTTGTGATCAAAGAACCGGTTCACTGTGTCACTCATGTAGTGTCAATTCTTGGGAGCGGTCCTTGCCAATGTAGATCAAGCCGGCTGTGATATCATCCACCACAGCTGCTCCCTCCTCCCGTATCCAACCTGTGGCTGTCTGGAAGGGTGTAAGGCTGGACAAGGCTCCAAAATAATGATGGAAAATGATAACCAACCATCAAATTTCGCGGTTTTCAATATTTGTCAAGCACACCCAAATACCATATCAAGCTGGTTAGTCATGTCATGTAATATCCCAGTCTGTGCCCATTAAATCGCATTCAATCCCAATATGTCCAATGAAAC
This sequence comes from Symbiodinium sp. clade C Y103, assembly GCA_003297045.1. NCBI lineage: Eukaryota > Dinophyceae > Suessiales > Symbiodiniaceae > Cladocopium > Cladocopium sp. clade C. The sequence goes on from BGPT01000011.1 coordinate 231,180, forward strand.
CATACTAAACCCCAAAGATCACTTCAGATTAAAGAATGCTAAAAGCTACTAAACCCCATGCCATGAAAATCCCATCCCAAGTTGGGGCAACCATTGGGGGTTCACAGACTCCCTCGGCCAAGCGACGATCCCACGACTCTTTCGCGAGAAGCCCCACCGCTTGGTCGCCCATGTCGTACGGCCGCGTGGTGACGATGTCAATGGCCTCACCGAGGCGACGGCCCAGCGTCGATATCAAAGATGAATGATATATAAATGATATAAATGCAGGAGATATAATATAGATCAGATAATGATATATAATATTATTATACATGTTAATAGTGTTGATCTAATAGTTATTGATTAGACTAAAATGTGACACATACATATTGCATCATACAGATTCCATTCTCTCCTGAAAGTCCAGGTCCAAAGTGTTCTCTTTCGTGAGATCTTCTCTAAGAAACCCGGAAACTCACACCATACCATTGAATCCCATTTTGCTGTCCATTCAAAGCGGATGTCACCACACAAGAAGGCCCTCTTGAACAAAAACAAGAATCGACACTCTACGAGTCTACGCCTCTTGCGCTGACATGAATTCCCAAACTCCGTCGCTGCAAATCAACAGGATCTGCTCTGTACTGCTATCCAGGTTGATCCTTAGACGACACAATTCGAGTCACTGCTTCTTCGTCTCTGATTTTCTGACTTGAGTGTACTTCATTCAAGATTTGTTTCCAAACACAACACGCAGCAAGACTCCAAACATCTCCAAACCCTTGGTGCAACTTTCATCCAACAAAAGGCGATGCTCTGAAAGGGTTCACTTGGAAAAAAGGACAGCAAAAGGGTGCAAACTCAATCCTGGCATTTTTGGAGTCATAGACTTGGGTAATCTTGGGTACACTTAGGTAGTGGCGGTAATTGTATGTCTCGATTTGAATTCGATGGCAGATCCAGCATGTGATCGGTGTTCTAAGGGTTTCCAAGGCAGGTGCCGCGTGATCTCTGGCTCACAAATGATCCCGCACTCCTCGTGACCTGATGAAATCAGATGTTGAGGGGCCAGTGGCAGCCAGTGGCGGCCAGTGGCAGTGCTGGTCACCGGTGGAACTGGTGGAACTAGATGCGATTGGATAGGATGGACATGGAGCTTAGATAGGATGGACATTGATTGACATTGACAGCAGCATTGGTTCCATTTGGTTCCTTTGGACTTCGTGCGGACGACCTGTTCAAGGACCAGGCCTAATGTGTCTCCCAAGCAGCGAGACATGTTCAAACCAGGGTAGGCTGTTGAATCCTTGGCCTCGGCCGGTGTCCGGTGAATGGTGACGGTCATGGCTCAGAGATACTCAAAGGTCACCTGCGACTTTGACACGTACCTCAACACTGGAAACACATAAAACATATCAACACAGGTCAATACAGGTCAAATACAGTCAATACATAATAAAGAGATGATAAAGTCATAAAGCCCTATCATATCCTATAATAGACAAGGAAAAGTTCTTCCAAGGCTCATAAACACGATGATTCGTGCCGTCGAAGCCCTTGGTATTGAAAGCAGCTGGACAGGCTGCCAGGGAAAAAAGTGGAAAGCACGTGTGTTTGTTTTTGACTTATTTCTGCGTTTCTCTGCTAATTCTTCACTCACGAGCTGTCATAGACCAGACTGATCAGCTACCATGTGCTGGCAAGTGGCAACCTTAGCCCCTGCTTTTTCGATTCGTTCGCGCTCTCCCTGCACAAATCAAAAGAAATCGGATCAGGACGCAAGAACGCTTTGGTCATTGACTCTGACATGGGCAGCTGCAGCGACCAGCCTTCAAGTTGGGCTTATGATCACGGGTCACGGCTTTTCCAATCCACTTATCCCCTTAGTTGCAGAGTAACCCACACAACAACGAATATGCTCGGAGAAGCATTTCTCTTACTTCCCCAACCGATGTGTTTCACCCACTTACCGTGCAAGACATCTTAGAGGTCCAATCTGAGTGCTGGGTCAGCAACCCTCCTTGGTTCCAAGAACTGCGGCACTGTCCGCCTGATTGGCAAGACTTCGATCAGAAAACAGAAACAGACGGATCATTGCAGATTTTAGATGGCACAGGATAGCACAAACTCACAAGTTGCAGAAGATGTGACTGAAATGCGTTCGATCCGTCGCCGTTGCTGCCAGGCAGCAACGTGGGCTATCGTTAGCTTTCCACGGGAATGGTCCTTGCATGCCAGCGACAGGATGTCGGGCAAACTTGCCCAAAATGTCCGCCTGCAAGAATAAACATGTATACATCTATATATATATATATATAGTATATACATATATGATCATATATGTATATGTTATGTAATTATACATCTATGTAGTAGATCTATATACTATATATATATAGCCATATCTAATCTATTCTTATCTATCTTAGTCCTACTCCCTTCGTTTCCTTCTTCCCAACAACTCAGACGAGCGTCCAGGAGGGCCACCGTCGCTGTGGTGCCCGACTTTCGGGCTTGCAGCCTCCGGCGACTTTCGGCTGCTACTACCTTTGGGCTCCGGTTGTCCCATCGGATTGTTCGTCTGTCCGATGTCCACCCTGGTCCACCCGTCCTAGCTGGATTCTGTGTGCAACTGTCACCTTTTGATACATTTTGTATCCTTTTGTCAAAAGCATCTCACATAACAACCGGGACTAAGTAACCAAAACAATCAAACAATATCGACATAAAACTGACATAAAACTGACATTTACATGGTCTAATAATGTCTAATATGTCTTTATGCCTTCTATTCCTGTCCAAGGCACCAGTCTCTGCATCTTTTTGAAAGCATCCACCAGACAAGGACCGGCCTCTGGGGACTTTGACCTCGGCAGGACTTTAACACGCGGATACACTCACGGGTTTCGCTCCTGCCGCGGGTATGAACAATTATGAACACATGCGAGCATATAGTGTGGACAATGCGTGTACTATATATTATTATATTACATATTGTGTACGTGATTTTGCATGTGTATATCTGTGTATGATTTGTCCAGAGATATATACATGATGTCAATATTTTGGCGGCTGGCAACACTGCACCTTCCCTAACCAAAATCACATTGTCTCAGCTTCTTCCCAAAAACTGAGTTGCTGTGTGTGACTGCTGCCATCTGCCACCAAGGCGCCTTGGGTCTTGCACTATCAGCTTTGGAAGATGCTCCTGGAGACATCAGATATGTCGCAATGAATTCCCCATGATTCCCCACGAAGCCTCTTGTTATGTGTCATGTAGTGTTGAACACCTGAGAGAATCTGTGCGTACAATCTCCTTCACGAACTGGGAGATTTCATGGCCATTTGGTCCATGACCATCAAGAACGGCATAAAGGGAAAATGTGTCCTGGTAATGTCTGGGTCAGTTGGCGGGGCATGGGGTTCAGTCTTTAGCCACTACCCGTTATCCTTCAATCTCAGATCACATCTTTTCTTCCAAGTCTTTCTCGCATCCAGCAGGTGTGAAAAATACGGATCGGTCCATCTTCAAGACAAACCAGGTGTCTTGATTTGGAGTGTCAGGTTTCAAACCTCAGCTTGGCTGCTTGACTTCATTTGACTTCTGACTCGTGATATCTCGTGATCATCCAAAGACCGTGCAGCAACCCAGCCAAGGTGCCCTTGCGACAGGTAAATGCGATCCCTGCAGGCAAGAGGTCCACGGCATCGCCAAGCACCTCCACACACCTCAACTGCGCATCCCACAGCTGCCACAGCTGGGCATCGCTATGGCATCGCTATGGCACCGCTCAAGATTCCCATATTTCATCAAATTTCCCATAGTATGGTCCTACAGTTTCCCTGTAGCACTGCATGAAGTCGAATCAGCATGGAATCAGCTAAGCAGCTTGTTGGTAAAGGAAGTCATTTCAAGGGGCGATGAATCCTTGGTACAAACGACTCGTACAGAAGGTCCAAGAGTGACAATGCTGGGAGTGACCTCCATGCAACATCTCGAAATCTCTAAGATCTCATAAGATCTCTAAGGGTCCAGCATTTTTTGCACCGGAAAACATTTTTGGTCCATTTCCAGCTACACCAGTGGTGTTGACAACATCAACCTCGGAGAGCTTTCTGGGTCTCTGCCACACATGTCCTGTGTTTCCACTGCGGTGCTGAGAGACCGACAATTGAAACAGCGGTCAGTTGTGTCAGAAGCTCTCCTCGGTCGGCAAACCAAGTAGATGTGAATGAAGTTGAATGAATCACTATGAATTGCAATTGACTTTTGACAAGTGGCCATCTTGTGGTCGTGCTTTGTACTTGCTCGCCTCAGCTCTCAGTTTTTGTGGCACGAGAACGTAACTTTGCCAAAATGCGTCTCTCCAAGACAAAGCGCAAAAAATGGGCGAGACGGCAAAACGAAGTCGCCCTTCGCATCCGGTCATTCAATGTAGCAAGTCATGAGTCGCCCAATGTGAGCAAGCCACTGCCGGTGCCTTTCCTTTCTTCCCCTTTCCCTGCACATATCAGACAAATATTTGACACCCAAACCTTGTCAAGGCAATCATACAGTACATGAACCATTTCTAATCCATGAGGTTGTTTGTGTTTTCTTCAAATGTTTCTTCGGAGATTGCAGCTTGCCTTGGTGCAAGAAGTGCAGCAGCCCATGGCAGAAGATGTCTGGGATTGTCTGGGGGGCTAAGTCGCTGATACCAACAAGACAAATGGTCGAATCTCACAACCGGAGTTGTTGCGCATACTTAAGCCCATTGGTCATAGGAAGGGCTCTGGAAATACGACATCTAAATATGATGTATATGAACAAGAGCAACCCTACAGGATTCGAGCCGCAGACTACGGTCTAGGGCATGCAATATATGGATCACTATCAGTTTATTGCACCAATGTCATTCGAAGTGATTTCCTACCGTTTCTGCAAACCCTTTCCGTATGTTTCCAACCACTTTTTGGCTCACACGCCAGCAGCAGCAGTCAGGAGACGAGCTTTCAGCGCAGCAAGTTCTCTTCTGACCTGTGACACTGCAAGTGGTGATGGGTACTTCTTGCCCAGTGACAAGCATACCTATATATAGAATCCTGTATATGTATATATATATATATGTATGTGTGTGTGTGTTATGTATAGATATAGAGGTACACCCAGTCCTGCACAAAGGACTGGGGAATAGTCCATTGGCAAAGGGAATGAAGGATGATTGGAGGATTGAAGGAAAGGACTTGTCACCGCCTTTATCTTTTGCCAGCATGCACTGGAAGCAAAACATTCCCAAGTCTGAGCACGTGAAACAGGGTTTCACAAAGTAGGCATGCCACCTTTTGAGGTGCAAGTGCATCAACGGCCAGCTGCTGAAAGCCTGGAAACAAAGGCATCCGCATGACGATTTTGCATTTTGGCACCGAGAAAGACGAAAATGCTGTGTGAAGAAAAGAATGCATTTGACGCCCTCTAAATTCTACTGAAGGGAGGAGCGCAAAAACAAATTTGAGCAAGCACATGCAAAGCAGTCACCCAAGAAAATACATGCTTCTCCTCAAGGTTGTCACGCTCGCAAATTTTCGCAGGGTTGTTTGGATGGTTTGGTTCTCTGCTGACGCCGCCGTAGCCTTGAGCTTCAGGAATCCAATGGCGTGAGGCTTCGGTCCTCAATTGCGCGCAAGCGGCGCACGAGTGGTCACTGTGGATGGCACGTGATGGCACCCTGGCACTGAGGATGGGCACTGCGCTTTGGCCATCAGCCCCTGCAAATTCAAAAAGCAAAAAAAGGCCCAGGAAGCCAACGCATCATACAAACAGTTTTTACAAAAAGTTGCAGAAAGTCTACCGGCTACACCGACTACACCTGTTTTATCCGATAAATCTACACCTGTTTTATCCGATAAATCCATCTATAAATCTTTATATGTTGTTCAGATGGTTCACTTTTCACTATACCTCATAAAATCTCACAAATCAACATAAATCTATATAGTTTGTATTACGTTGTTCATCTTTGTTGTATTTTGCTCTGAGGAACGATTCGCATGAGTTCATGATGTTCATGTTTTTTCTCCCAAGGCTCGGGCCTCGACGTTGGTTGGACCTCCGAGGCCAGGAAGTCGGAACGTCGTTTTGAAGACGCCATCCTCACCGGTGAAGCAAAAATCACAAAAAATTGGCGTTGCATATCGCATCGTGACTTGGTGCTGTGCTACATTTTTCTTCAATTTCAGATGTCATACCTACGGACCTACATCCCTTGGTTTTCAGCCGTCTCGAAGCAATTTGGGTTTTGGGTTTTTGCTGACCATCTCTTTGAGCTGATTTTTTTTTCGCATCCTCTTGGGTTTTTTTGGAGCAAGATTTGTTTCACACTGCTTTTCTTCCATGGTCACTCTGCTTTGCTCGGCCAAGATTCCGCATCCACTGCATCGTAGACAGGACCCAAAGCCACTGTCACCCAGGATCCACCAGTGAACTCCTACTAGGCATCAACAACAGGCACACTCTGAATATGTCCAAATCACTACTACGATATTAAGAATTATTAATATTAAGCTAGATATATGTGTATATATATATATATAAAGGGTTCCAAGTAATATAAAGGGTTCCAATATTGTTCCAATCCAATCGTTGAAGGATAAAGTGTGACAGTCCTGCTGCTCAACGATCCAATCGGATCGGAGCCATTGATCAATGTGCAACTCGACCCTGCTTGGTTTGTGTTGAGGTGCCTAGGCCAGGCTGCATGGCACCTGGTCAGCTTTTCCCTCAAACATCCTCGAACTACCACATGCTCCGAGTATCACATATCTCTGTGTTCAAATCTATTCAGTTTCGACATGTTTCGACCAAATTCTGCCAATCCATTAATACAACTTCATACATCTATACATCTATCTAGCTATCTCTCTCTCTCTCTCTCTCTCCATCACCATCCCGCAGGTCCAGCTAGGCTGAAGGTAAAAATATCTAGCTATACATCTATCTATTTATCTATCGATCTATCTATCTATCTATCTATCCATCAACCTGTCTATCTATCTGGCTATCGATCGATCTATCTATATATCTATATCTAATACATATATCTATATATAATATACATAGCTGCTTTTCAAATGTGTTCAGTTTGTATCACTTCAGGTCGCTGCTTCTCCCGTCTTGTCCGGAGCAGGCCTTGTCAAGTCGCCATACATTGAGATCGCCGGGATCGAGGCTTTCCACTGGATTACTGCATCTAAAATCACAACAGCACCAAAAACACATAGGAATTTGTCTGAAAAAAAGGTCTACCGGTATACCCCAAAATCCATCAAAATCCACTGGAATAGACTGGAATGTCATCATGATTCATCATGTCCCCATTCAGATATATTATATATTAAATTGTAATTTTTGGGGGCATATTTTGGGGGCATATACTGGTATAACTTCGGTATAACCCAGTTTCCAACAGGCCTTGGAGGCTGATCACCTCTTTCAGTGCCACCTGGGGCTCTGCTGTCTCGCTTCCGAATGCTTCCGATTCATAGCAGGAAAACGGCCAGGTGCAACAGGTGCGTGGAATGGTCTCCAAAAATATCCAAAACTATGATCAAATGAAACAACTCAGTTGAAAAGCTCCAGCAAACAAACATCATGGTGAAATCATGATCATCTGGTGATAGACAACCTGATCAATATGTTCTCAACATTTCTCAACTATCACATAAACTAGTCCGAACACATCAAATGTCAATGTGATTAGCGGAAGGCCGGCCTCCTTGACCTCTCTGACCTCCCTGACCTCCCTGCAGATTTGCCAACAACGATGAGAAGTTCATCCGACCTGATAGCGCCGACACTCGGGATGCACCGGATCGACCATCCCACCCCTTCCTACAGAGCCCTGCCACTGGCACTGCCATCACATGCCATCACTGCGTCTCCCACTTCGTTTCCCGGGAGGTTTCTCCACGTCTGACCTGCCATAGACAGACCAATAAAGAGAGTCATAAGAAATGATAAGACATGATACAACTCCCTAACACCTCAGGCTTTTGCATTGAATATATTGTCATTCATCCGGAAAAAAATCAACCGAAGACATCAGCACCTCAACCTCAGACCTCTGTGCGCCCCGTCATTTATAATAACCCCGAACAAGGATGCCGAAAAGTTTCAATTCATCTCATTTTAATAGGGTTTCAGGATTTTACATTTAAAATCTTTGAGGGGTGCTATATCTATACCATCCATGTCATTCCATTTACAGATACATGGAGATTTCCCATTCCATCAGTAGATATCAACACATCCACCACGCCTCGGCCATCCAATGGCTGAAAGTACCAGGTTGCCGAGGCCTTCTTCTGACTCCCCGGGCAGTGTCACCTGGACAGGAACTGATCGAAACGACAAGGTCAGTTTCGAAGCTTCCCAAGGACTGGACAAAATGGGGGTGAATATTGGGAAGGAGAATCATGATCTGTTTATGGCACCCTGTGGCCTGGGGCGCTCCTGATAGATCTAAAACAGTCCATGAATCATATTCAATCAAAACACATTCTTAAACAATTTGAATGAAAGCGAGTAAGAATGAAAAAGAATAAGAAGTTGAAAGAAGCATCCAGAATGCATCCAGGATGTCTGAGTGAACCGAGTGAACCGAGTGAACCGAACCTCCATCCGCTCAAAGCCAAAGGATAGGCCCGAGCCCACTGCCTGGGACCGAGCGACGAGCGACGACATCTGCGAAGCGACTCAGCGGGGCTCAGCGGGGCTCAGCGGCCTTGGAAACTGCCTCTTTTGCGGACCAAATCCGTTGAAAGATGGCCTCAGCAGAGAAAGATGAAGCAACGACGTGATGTGTTCAATGTGTTCTGCAAATTATTCTGCGGATGAGAGTCCGAGGTAGATGTTAAAATGTGAATAGATTTGATCATAAAATGTTGGAATGGGTGAGACATTCTGCACCCCCTGAGTTTGAAACGTATCGTTCTTGGTGTGTTTTGCCTCCTTTGATGCTCTCCCTCTCATTTTCAGTCAGAACGGAGGTCATGTCCTGCACAGGGTCTTTGCTTTTATGTTGCGGTCACGTCCAATCAATTCTGTGTTGTCACCTGTCTGAAACACTTCACACAATCTGTTCGTAGGTCAGAATCAATCAGAATCAAAGAAAGAAAGCTCCTGAAACCAAGTTTCATCTTCATGTTCACCACGTTCTCGCTGAGGAGCCGAGACGTCCACACCTACCCGAAAGCTTCACCATTCTCGTTCTACGTGTGTCCCCTCAATGCAGCATGATACTTGTACTTTCTTGATCGTTACTGGGAACTAAGTGTCGAGCCGATCAAGTACAAGCAATCGCTTGCCAAAACAACCCAGCTCCCATCATGGGAAATGTTGAAGTTGAAGTTCCTTGATCAAGAGCAGAGAAATCGTACATCTAAACCATGCTCAATTTCCTATGTTCCAGCACAGGGCACTGCAAGAAAAACTAAGCCAGTCTCGGCAAACTGCCCGGCAAAGGTGAATGTAGGAAGGGCTTCTTGCCCTTCGTGCCTCAAATCGCAACAAATGTGAAGAGAAACACAGTGGCATGCGACATGCAGTGATCATTCTTAGCCATTTGCGGCCAATTTGAATCTGGTCGTAGGCAGGGTCTCCAAGAGCCTCCAAATGATCGCTCCAACTTCCTTGTGTTCTGGAATCTGTGATCATCACGGGAATTATGTTTGGCAGCTCTCAAGAAGAAAATGTGCGAAGAAAACCCCAGCAAAAGGTTAGCAACTTATGCGGTAATTCTTGAAGCGACAGACCGGACCTGCGCGCAAGCTCGTAGAGACAATAAACGGCCAATCAACGTTCTCTTCTTGTCTGGCCTACGATATGCATGATGATTGCTCCTAGAACAATCGAATGATGTAAACCGGGACTGCAATTCATGACTATGAATCGGACAGGCAACTTGCAAGTTGATGAAAGCATCTTGGGCATGGGCAGGGCCCGGTACTGCATCACCTGTTCTTGTTCTTCGAAAGGAAGAAGCGATAGCCTGGACAGTTGCCCCAAACATCCCCAAACAGGGCCTTTGTGGCTGATTCCATGTTCCACGTGTGTCTCAACATGTCTCAACCTCTGTAGTTCTCTGAGTTTCCTGCAGCATTTTGAACTCTTCTCCTTCTGCGCCTCCTTGGGGCATCCAGCGGCCAACATTCACGGCCCAGCGGAAACCTCAACCAAGATGAACGGCATTTAGGATTTGGCAAAAGCATTCAAAACCACAACAGACTCACAACAGATTTGCAACGAAACATCAAAGCACCTTAGAACTATTCCAATGTTGAATTGCTGATTGTACCAGGGCATCATGGTACAACAAGAGCAGAAGCTGAACAGTGGCGTCACGGCACAGTGTTGGGGATCTGGCGAGCGCATGATGAGCCGCCCCAAAACGAGTCTGGTGCCTTTCGGCTTCACCAGTTCTCCGTGTGGGTACGTGTGGGTCATGGGAAGAAAGAGATCTGGCTTCAGGATTTAGTAATTGAATAGAGTTCAATGAAACTTCGCGATCCTTTCCGCAAATTTGATGTGGGGCAGCAACTTTAATGCGAAAATGAAGGAAGTATAAGCTGCATTTTAAGTGCGATATGCATCAGGATGCTGCTCCCATGGTTTTGTGCTATGGTCACGTGACTTCTCAGCCTCCCAGGCGCATCCCCCCAAAGTATTGCATGAAAAAAGACTAAAAGGATCTAAGGCAGGTCTATGGCCTATGGCAAGATTATTCTCCAGCAGAGTACGCTTTGAACACCAGTATTACCCAGTGCCGCCACCCAAAAGACCCATCCAATGGTGCCCGACCCTACGGACTCCTGACCAGGAAAAGTCTATCAATCTATCATTTCAATCTGCAGCAGCTTGTGTCCTAATCAGCTGCATTTCCACTTCCCTCGCATCCGACGGATCCGATCGCCTCCAAAGTATACTGCTCCAGTTCAGCTAAGAGCTCTTCGGCCAGAGGCACCGAGAGCCATGCACCAGAGACATTTTGCCCCATGGCAGCCAGGAACGAAATCAATTTGCAGATCCAAAGTCATCAACCCCCAAGCTGACTAAGTTGTAGGATATGTGCATGCACAATATGTTGTGAAGTCTGGTATTTATGACATGCGCAATTTTGGGATTGAGCTGAACATATGCAAACCTTGTTGCTGGCCGTTTTGATTTGAAGCTCTGAGACCCTTTTGAACCTGCAGTGGTTAATTAAGGTGTCGAGGGTGTTCAGGACAAATGCATAGGACATGCGCCACATTCTCTAAAGATTGGTGCAGAACGATCACAACTCCGCAGTCCACAATGCTTGAGTTTCTTCCCATGCGTTGCCAGTGTCAAATTCACACTGTCAAAGGTGGCAGATTGCGGATGGCAGTCCTCTACAAGGCGACTGCAGACCGCTCAAGAGACTTGACTCGAGCCAAGTTGCATGCAGGGGAGGCTACGTGGCACACCATGGTCACCGTGTAGTAGGTGAGACTTGGTGAGACTCACAGCCTCCGACTTGTACAAAAACAATTGTTGTTTTGCTGCTACATCTTTGGAGGTTCTTTGCGGGTATGTTTTTAAGTCGAACAAAAAGCCGTAGACATTGCCCACCTTGCGGCTTTAACCTTATCTGATTTATCAGGGGACACATTTAAGGGCATCTTGAGCTTGACCTCCTGTCGATGTTTTTTCTGTAGGAGCAATTTCGACCGAGACACCTGCAGCAGGTGCAGATATCAACTTCTCTCTCCTTCTCCCCTGTGGGGTAATTATACTAAAGAACCGCAAGTAAACATACGTCATCTGCACCAACGCAACGCAACGCAACAGCTTGAAGAGTCTTGGACTGAACTTGCTGCTGCACTGTACAGAGATGCTATCCAGTGTAGATCATGCAGCTGTAGGGGTGCAAGAACCTAAGTGTCAACTTATTGTCAACATCAGAATGGCGGAATGGCAGGTTTTCAGCAACACTTCTAAATGACTGACTACAACATACTCATATAATACTATAACATGATAGTACTGTACTGTGATCTGCTCTTTTTCCATCAATCTTTCCACTGCTTCTGGAACATGATAACCATGGCACATGCAGGAGCTCCGTGCACATAAAATTGAACAATAATATTTAATATGTAATAAATTGCAACACTAACAATAACAATAAATAATAGCAATTATATTAATATCACATTCTCCATCACGCAATATCACCATGACATGCGAGGCGATACAAACCACACACCACGGTGTCGTCGAGTGACATGCCTTGTGCAGCCGCGGCCTGGAGCTTTAGCAGCGAATCCAGCTTCGTGTCCTTCGTGTCCAGGCGGTCGTCGTTCTGAAAGACGGTGGCGCTGTTGTAGTACTGGGCGTCTGCCGTGTTGATCACCAGCTTCCACTCCAACTCCTCCGGGAACTCAACGGGGTAATTGGCCAGTGCACGTCTTCGGAAATTGAAGATGGCAAAAACGTTTCCTTCACCTCCCGCTGAATTCCACCGGTGAATGGTCAAAACTTTGTTCTCCTCATCTGCAGAGACATTGATATCACTTCCTAGGAGGCCTGAGTTGGTTTTGCGTAGTCCGATCAAGTCTCGATGCAGTTTCAAAGTTCCTTGATGCGTTGCCTTTTGAATCCAATCCATTGGATGATGTGCAGAGAATGGGTTCTGTAATGCAAACTCTTGACCTTGGAAAAGCAGCGGAATTCCAGGGCTCAGCATAACAAGAACAGTTCCCATAGCAGCAAGCCGCGTTCCAACCCAGGAATTTCGTCGACCAGAGATCGCAACGGCCAAGCGAAAGCGCCCCGCTTCGTCATGGCTCTCCACGTAGACCGTGCGACGAAGACCTCCACCGAGATCAGCCAAAATCGCATCCTTCAGATCGCTCATCTTTCGGCCTTCGTCCGATCGCTTCAAACTGTGCATCACCTTCCAATGAAATAAACCGTCCCATTGGCTGTGAAAACCTAAACCATTGGCTTCAAGTGGTTCTGTGAGCGAAATGTTTCCCTGCAAATCTTCGGCGATCAAGATCTTTCCAGTTTGGCTCACTGCCGCAGAGAGTTCCTTTAAGAACAATTCTCCCTCTGGATTGAAAGTCGCACTACTTCGATTGGTTTCTGTCCCACCCCACAGCCGGATAAAGCTCACACCATCCACCCGAAGTCCATCACAATGCATGGTGTTGAGCCAAAAGAGAGCACTGTCAATCAAATAGCGCCGAACAGCTTCCACTCCATAGTTGGGCCGAGTGTGCGCCCAAGGAGTCTCTGCCCGGTCGTCGTTGTAGAAATATGTTCCACCAAGGCCATTCTCGGACCATCCATCGAATTGCCATAGGGGCAAGTCCATTGGACCGAGGTGGTTGTAAACCACATCCAGAAGAACTGCAATTCCCTTCTGATGGCACGCGTTCACAAATCTCTTGAAAGCATCTGGCCCTCCATAAGACTCCTCTACTGCGAAAGGATAAGCAGTCGTGTACCCCCAGTCGACGCTGCCATCAAATTCTGCAACTGGCAGAAGTTCTATGGCATTGATGCCCAAATCCACAAGATAGTCAAGCTTTTGAATGCACATATCAAGAGTCGCGCTGCCTGTCCAACCAAGATATGCGCAAAAGGTCCCCACGTGAAGTTCATAGATGACTAGTTTGTTCCATTCAGGCATTGACCATCCAGCATCAGACCACTGGAATTTCTCATCAAAATAAGTCAAGGAGTTTCCCAGTGGCGTTCCATCTTGCTTGCGAGACCATGGATCAGGCCGCCAGTATGATTCACCGTTTTCGGAGACTATAAAGATCTTGTAGGCAGATCCGACTTGGAAAAGGTAGTCTCTGGTAGGTTCACTGGAGATGTTGAGTTCCCACCACCCATTCCCTGTATTTGTAAGATGGTGCACTGGAATCCAAGCACTCCATGCTGCTGCCACAGAGACTTGCGTCGCATGCGGGGCATAGATCTTCACAAAAGCACCACCAGAGGGCAGAGGCTGAAATCCCGCGCCATGACGGGCAAAGCAAAACTTCACATGAAACCTGGACAGTCGTGAGTTCAAGCATGTTGGAATCAACTACGCACACGGGAAAACTCACTCTAGAAAAACGAGGCATGGAAATGAATGGAACGTGATAGCACTCTGGAACAAGACCAAAGGGGAGTTGGCAAACACTGGCGAGCTGCCAGCTTGATGATGCAGGCAAGTTGCAACACCACCAGCTGAATCAGCAATCTCCGCATGTCACGCAGTCCTGGGATTGTGGCAGAAACACGTCCTTTGCATGCTTGAGCCTGACAGGGCAAGCGCAGACATTCACAGAACGAAGCACAGTGTTTTTGCCACAAATGGTCTCATTGATCTCACTGTCTCGGAAAACTGAAGCGACATGCAAAAGACTTGCTCTGATTCTACGCAGCATGTCGCAGCATGTTGGTAAAAAGAAGAAAATATGGTAAAGTGTGCCCTGGTCTATCTATGTCTTTTTTCTGCTATCTCCCGCATATATATTATATTACTTATTTGTTTACTTATTTGTTTAGTTAATTATTTATTCATTTATTTTATGTAACTTTTTATCTACTTACTTATTCATGATTTATTTTATCTATTTATCTATTTATCTAGTTCTTTGTTTATCTATTCATCTATCTATTTATTTATCATTTGTCTATCTATTTATCTATCTACTTACTATTTGTCTATGTATTTATCTATGTATTTAGTTGTTTGTTTATCTATACATATATTTCTTCATTATATATATATATAATTATATATATATATGTATGGTGTGTAAAGAACTGTGTGTGTGTGTCTCTCTCTCCATTTTATACTGTTTTCCCCCTGTGATAGGCAATCTTCGCACCTTTTTGCTCGCTATGAAAGCCTTGTGACTTTGCTGGTTGAGTCGCCTGACCTTCGTCGCTTCAGCAGGTTGTCACGGTCCAAGGCTTTGAGGGCGCCAGTGGCACCTTCAGAGCCCTTCTTGCTGCAAGATGAGACACGCTCATCGTCTTCTTTGGGGTCTTTGGCATCTTTGGCTTTTGATTTTCTCTTGTTGGTGGTGTTGGGACCGGTGGTACGAGTGACACCAGTGGCACCAGTGGCAGTGGATCTGCTTTGTTCACTCACTTTGGAAAGGTTACTGCCCACTCGCGACCCTCGCGACCCCTTCAAGCCTGGCAGAAGTCCCAGTGGCCCAGGGCCATGATGGCCATGGCCAGGCCCCATAGTTGCCATAGCTCCCATGGTCTCATTGGCTGCACGAATCTCTCGGTAAAGACGAATGTTCTCCTCACCAAAGACGTAAAGCACACGCTCCTGCATCTGCCCTGTTTTGCTCAAAGATATGGTGACGATCTTCAACATTTTCACTTTTCCAGTTGCCCCATCCTTGGCTGCAGGCCCTGCACTCTCAACCGATTTCGTAGGCATTGCTGGGGCTGTAGATGCTGCAGACGCTGCAGACGCTGCAGATGCTGCAGATGCTGCATGCGGGTCATCCTTACCAAGTTGCCTCCTCAAACGTTGCATCTCCATCTTGTCATCTTCTCCTTCGCTGTGCGGAGTGAATGTGATGGCATTGGCACCATCATCTTTCTCCGGCGAGTCTTCCAAAGCCTCAATGAGAGCAGCTTCATCATCTGGGTTTACTGATCTGACTGGTTCAAGCTCATCTTTGGCCTGCTCACCAGCTCCTGTGGAGTGATCCTCGGTTAGTTGTTGGTGACTTAAAGCCATGAGTTGTCGCTGGAAAGCATCTTGGAGAAGTTGTCCGTGTTTCTTCTTGAGCTCGGAAGCCGTTTGCTTTGCCAGTGGAAGGGTCGCTCTGCTCCAACCAGTGACGAAGCAATCGGAGTTTTTCTCCAACTCTGCGCCAAGTTTGGTGCAAAGGAGAGCGATACGATCCCATCTGCTAAGCGGCTCGAAGCTGTCTTCACTGACTCCAAGCTGCATGAGTCTTGCTGCAATGTCTTGGTCAGCTCCAACACATAGCTTTGAAAGTGCCAAACACTCGGCGGTGTACTTCACCAAAACAGGCAAGAAGCTGACTCCTTCCAGGCGTCCATTGCTTGGATCGCCTGGACCTGCAATGGCAAGCAAGCTCCCCTTTTTGATAAAACTGGCGTATCTGTTCGACAAGTTCCATGGGGTGATCTGCAGTTGTTCTAGAATCCACCTGCTTCGCAGAACTTGGAGGTTAGCAGAAAGGTTCTCACTGCCATTCTTGCGACGCTCCAAAAGCTCTAAATCCTGCAGTGCTCTCGTGAGGGTAGAATCAGCCTGGTAAAGGTTGTCAATCCCAAGGATCTGGAGCCTCTCTTCCCCTCTGCGCATAGCTTCCAAAAGGCATACCGCTTCGCACAAATCGCAGGTTTGATCAGCTTTCTTCAACTCTTTCAATTCTGTCTGCAGAAGCGGACCCTGATCTGGAAACCATTGCAGGACACTCTTAGAAACATCCTTGGCCATAGCTTTGTGAATTTGATCTTCATCTCCATCTTCAAGTTCTCCACTGAAGTCCTTCTGCCATCTCTGCTGCACTTCACGCAGCATGTGACGGACACAGCTGGAGCGCAGGTTCTTGGACTCTGAACTCGGTGCCGGGACTAAACGGCCAGGCTCGACCTGACCTACCACACAAGCCAAAGACAAGGGACGCAAATGCAACTGGCCATGCTGGCCATGCAACTCTGCAGCTTCGTTTCCTCTGTCCCCGTTCTGGTTCTCATTGCGATTTCTGTTCCACACTAGCAGGAATCGGTTGCCTTTCACATTGTGAGAGACAAGGGGGGCTTGAAGCACAGGACAGTCCATTACAGCCACCCCTTGACCTGGTTTGAGATGAATCTGGGAAGCCAACAGGTGTGGCAAAGGGCCATTGATTTGGATGGGGGTCTGGGACTGTAATGGCCCAAGAGGTTCGCCCTCATACGACTTCTTGCGTGGCAGGAAGTAACTGAGAACTTCATGACCCATGCCTGTGTTCATCATTACAGTCGGATTTTCTTCAATGTATTCATAAAGGACAAAAGGCTGCCCAGAACACAAGGACAGTTCCTGTGCAGTAGGCGGCGCCTTTCCGGACCACCTCTTCTTGCTTGGCAAAGGTGGCAGGACTGCTGCAGTGATTCGCTGTGGCTTTGATTTTACCTTTCTCTTCAAAGGTTGAACAACTCTTCCCCAAAGACATCGGGTAATTTCGCTGTGCACCAAGCGCTTCCGTTTCTCAGGAGCATGCGGCCCAGGCGGAAGTGGCATGTTGCCTTTGGCACTGCCACCAGCACCACCAAGACCACCAAGACCACCGGCACCACCAGGGCCAAAAACGGACTCCATAGACTCCGTTCCCAACTTTTCATAACGCGAAAGCTTTGGTGGTGAGGAAGCCCAAGCCACAGAAGAGAAATCTGTCGAGCTGAAGCCGCTGAAGGGGGGCTGTAAAATGTCCCAAATTCGCCGGTAACGCTTCGCATAGGGCTCTGATCCAAAAATGTCACTTCGGTCGCACTTGTCGAGCTTGCGCTTGCCATGTGAGTCGGGCTGGCCCTCCATGGGAAGTTTGGGCAAACCAATTCCTTCCAAAAGAATGTCATGGAAGTCTGGCATGCGGAACAGAGTCTTCAGCACACCTCAGCTGAGGCTGGGCTATCCGCTATCCATGCTCTTTAATTGACAAACTTCTGCTTGGCAGGAATGCCTACGGTGGGATTGGAAGCAAACCCTCAAAGTGTGAAGTGAACCAGAAGCCCCAGCACGGCAATAACATCCTGAGATCCCCAGGCAGCAGGTAAGGCCATAAGCCAAACAGTTGGCAAAGATAATTTTAATTGGAGATCAAGGCTCACTCGCTTTCTCCCGCAGCATCTCCTAGAGCAGGAGCACAAGGGTCCCACATGAAACATCCCCCAGTGTTGGCCAGTGAGATGTGAAGTCATAAGCTTTAAGCTGCGCAGCAACAAATCGCCACGGTTTGCCGACTGGTTTCGGAAACTGTTTAATGCTCAATGATTACTCTTTGACGCTGATGAATACATATACTGAGTGTTTGATCATTCCCGTTTAACCATTCTGTAGCAGAAATACACAGCAATAGTCTGTCCAAAGGTCCAGCCCCCAACTCATCCCCAATCCTTCACCTGTGCCAGATCGGGGCAGCTCCGCTGGCGATGTCTGTTGGGAAGACGGCCACAAAAGTCTTAGAAGAGCAGAAGAACCTCAAGGATTCTGGCGTGCAACTGGTTGTGATTTGGAAACGAGGTTTTGAATCTCAATTGGCGCATTGGCGCACCCAACCAATCCTGGATCTTGTGCCCTGACAATACTGATGATCTTACCAACGTAGCTCTGCCTCTTGCGCAAGCACAATCAATCACTTCAATCCTAGGTTTGATATAGAATGAAAGCACACTCGCCGCACAATCAGTGTGGTGGCAGCAGCATCACACCCAAGAGCCACAAGTAGCATCCGCAGAATCCAGAATCCACAGAGGTACAAACTGTCAGCTCTATCTATTGAATCTAGTGAGTATTGGGATAGATTCTGGTAGTATGTGAAGGGAGAACCCCAACTTCAACATTGGCAACTGCTGAGGCCCCAGGCCAGGGTCCTCAAGCGGTACATCCAAAGGCTTTGGACTTGGAGCGGTTGTCTTCAGTGGGATGACTTTGGGAGCCTGAAGGACAGCAGGGGCACCAAATGCCAAAGAAAACTCAGTTTCCACAAACGAAAAAACTACAGTTTCCACAACTTGGCTCTGTCACGCCTCAGCCTCTGCAAAGATGCTCATTGGCGTGGGAGGCGCAACAGCACCTGCATGTCAATTTTGTCTCAATTCATGAGGCACAAAAGCCCCGTCAAGCGTGAAACATTCTTGGCATTTGATTTGTATAATAAAAGAGATGAAAAAAAGGGGGGAAAGTGTAGCAGCTGAAAATGTTTGAAACTTTCAACCAACCTGAAGCGCACCACATCCTATGGCAACCCCAGCCTCCAGGCTCGGCTTTGGGCTGAGGCGTAGGTAGCAATGCTTCTGACAGCGGCTGCCACATGGGGGAGGCCATTGGTGTCGAGGGCGTGGCGCCCAGTGCTGTGAATCTGGGCGAAGTCAATGGCTTCGAACGCGGAGATTCGCTGGGCGTGGGCGTTGGCGGCACCTCCAGCATCGGCGACGGCAAAGGCGTCGGCATCGCCTGAGGCGAACGCTGTGGCGCACACGCCGGGGACGCAGGATCTGCGGACTCCGGCAGCTCCAAATTGTCCAAACTGTCCAAGAGCTTCAAGCTGTCCTGGCTGTTGCGGCCACATGCACTGCCCGGTTCACCGCCCTCTGCGCTCGGTTCACCACCCTCTGATGGAGTATCAAACTCTTCTTCAAAAGGCGGCGACTTTGGCTTTGGCACGTCATCGCTTAAGCCAGGGGTGGCAGTTTGAAGGAGCCCTCTGCCCAGGCCAATGCTTTCGAGCACATGCTCTTGCCAGTTTTTCGAGAAGGCATTCTTAAATTCCGAGTTGGGACGTGGCCACTGGTTCTGGTGCTGTTGGCTCATGCAGAGCTCATGCCAAGGGCTGCCGAGCACTGTCAAGCAAACCAAATGGCTTTGCACTTCGAGGGCTTCTTAGACCATTGCTACATGGTGGCAAAGTTGGTTAATATAGCCACGCAGTGTTGGATCGCGTTTACGGTTTCATCGTGTTGTTTTGCTCATGTTTCTCTCATAGGACTCATACGGTATGCACTCGGAGAGTGACGGTATGGCACGAAATGCACGCAATGGATCCATGATTCAGCAATGAAAAACATGTGCATGAAATGACATCATGATGAGGAGTTGGCTCTTGATTCTTCAGTCAGACTCACCAACATCACATGTCTGACTAAAAAGGGAGCAAGCAGCAGAGAGTCCAACAGAGAAATCCACTGAGAGCATCTGTCGCAATCTCGCACTGGGCACCAGGTTGAAGCCACTTTTTGTGACAGCCGAAGGCAGCAAGCATCGCAAGCTCTTTGGCATCCCTTGAGTCGACTTTCTGCCCCGCTAATCTACAGCAATAGATTTTGACGAAACGGGGTAGACACATTCATTCAGATTCAATCGGTTTAAATTTAAATGCTGCATGTCTGATGCAGGCATTGGCGGCACGGTCACACAGCTACAAATGTGACAACACCTTGTCTCACTGTGTGGCCAGAACCCCTGTGGTTGCCCGCAAGAATCGGTTACCATCCGTTACAGTTACATGCGCAAAACCAACCTTGGAGGCTAAGTGGTGCACGGCGGAATTCAGATTTCTGGAGGTTGCCACTTGAGTATGCTGTCAAAAACCAAAAAGCAAACAAGACACTGGCCTGCTGCCTTCGAAATTCGCAGGAGTATCTAATTAGAGCAAGATCAACGAAGAGCGCGTGGGCTAACGTCACTAGGCCGGGCCACAACACGGCTCTGATTGGGCTGGTAGGTGAGTTCAAGGGCAATGTCAGTGATTGTAAGATGATTGCCCACAAAGATGAGGAAGACGAGGAAGATTATGATGAGGATGATGAGGATCATGGCGATGTTGAGGCTTCCAGATATCATTCTCTGAAAGTATCCCTCCCAGACAACTTTCAGACAACCTAGATTGCCTGGATACATGTGTTCGGTCAAAACACTACAGAACTTGAAAAAGACCAGAACATCAAAACGCCAGACAGCAGCACGGCTCTCTTCGGCTGGTAGGCTCATGGCAACACAAAGTAAATCAAAGTATGATTGCGATGACGATCAAAACGATCATGTTGCTTAAAGATTAAGAGGACAACGACACTAGACCAAGAGGATCAAGCTGATGAGATTCTGCGCGAGAACAATTGTGTCACAATAGAGACGAGGAGGACAAAGATGGTGACAATAACGATGATGATAAGGAGGAGGATGAGGAGGAGGAGGATGAGGATGGTGAGACTGAGGATGATGAGGATCAGGAGGATCAGGAGGACCAGGAGGAGGCGGCGGCGGAGGGTGATCAGACCTATTCCGGTAGTCAAAAAAGTCAAAGGATGTCAAAATATGTCAAAGGTATTTGTCAAAACCTGGCACCGCCCAGTGAATGTGAAAATGTCATGGCGATGTGACAATCGATCTGGGGCTTCCCACGCTGAAAGACGTGACTGACGCCTGCTCCATCGCTGACTCCACCATGGATGTATCTGTCTCCCTAGTGGGATTAAACAGCCCCTGACCACCAAGTTTCAGCTTTCACAAGGTCAACTGACTCAAGTGCATCAACCTTTCAACATGCAACTCTTGGTTCCGACTGGGCCAGCCTCCACCGCAGCACTTCCAGATGAAAACTGCAAGACCTCAGTGGTTCAAGTCTGATTCAAGTGTTTGGTTCGCTTGGCGCTGACTACATCAGCACGTTTCATCCGCCGAGTCGCAAAATCCACTGCAGCATTCCCCTCCAGGCTGCGACCCTCCAAGCGCCGGCCGCAAATTCCCACCGCAACTCCAAGCTCCTGCAAGCCATGCTATTTGTGAAGTCAGGGGATCACAGGGCAAATTGTGTTAATATGGCGGTTCAACTGCAGAAGGAAAAGATCAAAACTAAAACCTCGTCAGCTCTGCAACCTGCTGCAAAATTATAGGCCACCTGCCCAAGGATGAAAACATATGAAAGCAAAGGGATGCAATGGGCAATTCCAATTCCTTTCCTTCAGACTCTTTGAATCACCAATCTGTTTGTTCTCTGAACCCTGCTTGTTAGTGAGCACAGGTCAACGTCGCACAAGAATTTCTGCGCAGTTGGATCTTTTTGGGGATCTGTTCTCAAATCCCTGCGCGCTTTGCTCCAAGATCGTGTTGCTCTCGGAGGGTGACACTGTGAAACACTTGGGAGGAGTGAAGCGCTTGGAGAAAGAGCTTCATACCATGTAGGAAAACGATGCCATTGTGTTGTGCATGTTGGCTTCAGTGCTGAGGAACTGGGCTTATTTGACCTGGGCTATTGCCCAAGACACTCATAAACTGTCAAAAAGTGACTGCAAAATGTCTCGTTCTTCATTGCATCTGGGCTGCATCCACATCACGACCAAAAATGTCGCGACTCACCTTCAAAAAAAGGACAATTTTTCACAAGAAGTCTTTCAGATCAAGTGTGAAAATCCAAAATTCGAAACGGTTTTCCGACGTCCCTGAGTGGCTCAGACGCCCACCTCATCAGTTTTCATCGGATGGCACTTGCCATAGAAGTTCTCCAGGTGATCCACCTCTTCCGCTGCCTCACGCAGTCCATTTCGAATCGAATCGTCGAATTGACACTTTCAATGATCAAGTTGGCAGTCCATCGTGGGTCATTCACCTAAGATGTAATTACATCAGATGTACGACCGAACATTAGACATGTTGTGTGTTTATGTGTGTGTGTGTCCATACATGAGCACTCTAGATATTCACACACATCATACGGGCTTCGTGATTATATAAATATCTGCATACATAGATACACCTCTCTCTCTCTCCATCGCTTCTTGAAGAGTTCAGCTAAGCTAAAGGCGAGCGAAAAAACAGCCGCTCCACCAGGGTAGACGGGTCGACACATGCAGCATGTGCATCATATGACAGTTTCATACAGTTTCGACATGTCTCAGGTCGACGATTTTCTCCCGTTTGGTGCCCACCTTCTCAAGCTCAAACCTCAGCAGCCGGGCGATGTAGTCGTGGTCGTGGATCTGCTTAGTCCGTGGGAACCTCGCTTCGGACAGCATCACATCTGGTCACATCTGGTCACCAATGGACCACCAAGGGGCTGCTCCAAAGTCTCATGGACCACCTCCCCGTTGAGGACGTAAACTAAGGTGCACTCAAGGCATTTCACCTGGAAGAATTTCAACCAATTTCACGGATTTCACGGATTCGTGGAGTGAAGAGCGGTAGAACCAAGTTGAGTCTTTGCCAAGGCGCAGTTGCCGTTCTGCGCTTGTCGGAGCCAAAAACGGCAACATCACCTCCGAGCAAAATCCAATTATCAACAAGACAGAAGTCCAAGCATGTCCAACAGAGTGTCGGATGTCAGCACTTATGTGGCATTTATTATGATCCGATATCTTATATATGTCAGCATATGTCAGCACTTCAGAGCCACAGGAAACAAGGCAGAAAGACAAGGTCCAAGTCATTCCCAGTCACCGAGCACCACTCCACCACCAAGTTCTGCAACCCTCATGCTCCCCTTCCTTGGATAGCTTGGATAGCTTGGACAATATGACAAGATGTGACAAGTGTCGAATGGGCGGGGATGCCAAGGACAGGATGGACCAAGCCACAGGACTTCCACCTTGCCCGAGTAGACGATGAACATCTCAAAGCCCATTTCCCCTTCCTGACATCAAAAAGGGCTGTTTAAAACAAAAAACGAGGCCATCGTAACCAGGCATTGTGACACCCTTTTATGCCATTGGGTAAGCCTTCTGCGGACTGTAGCTTTATAGCTTTATAGCTTTCAAGTGCACCTCTCAGTCTCGACAAATCGGTCTGAGAGCCAGTCCTTCATCAGGGCCATTCCAGGATAGTATAACCTGCGCGTTCACGGGTCAAAATGCTTATGAAGAGCTACTCATTGAAACATATGAACATATCAATATGTATCCATACTGAATCCATAGTATGCAGAATCTAGAATCCTATAAAATGCCATAGTCTGTGAGTTGATTCCTCGCGTGTTCAGCCTTGGCTCCAGGAATTCGCAGGTTTTCTTGACACACTCCCGCTCCTGGAGCGTTGAGAAGAGGACATGCATGAGACGCAAGCTTAAACTAAACGTCATCAAGTCCTCAAAGATACGTGGATGTACCAATATAAATATGTGCGTACCAAATCTATATGGTCTTTGACTGTCTTTGAATTCCCCCCTCAAATCCCTTCACGTGTCACAATCTCCGCTGGCCGCTCCATCTTGCGAAAGCATGGGAGGCCATAAAAGGACTCAGTGTCACCTGCCCGGCCACAGCCAAAGATGCCAGAGATACTATGAGATACCATGAGATACAGTGAGATACAGGTGACAAATGCCACAAATCACCCGCTGGCCGTGCTCTCAAGTCCACTGGCTTGCGCGCCATGCAGCATAGCCGCTTGGGCCTGTCAGGTTCTGCATCTTCTCCAACTGCTGTAGGAGAGGGTACTTCTCAATTCCTCCTGTACACGACAACTCACAAGCTGAAGATAGCTGAAGTCTTCAAGTTCCAAAGCTTCAAGCCCAAAAAAATGTGAAGACCAAGCAGAAGAGATGGACAAATTGGACAAGTGAACATCCCCAACGGGTCTAGTTTGTGCATCTTGATGGTTTTCAGCAGTGTGTGCTCAGGTCAAGAC
This sequence comes from Symbiodinium sp. clade C Y103, assembly GCA_003297045.1. NCBI lineage: Eukaryota > Dinophyceae > Suessiales > Symbiodiniaceae > Cladocopium > Cladocopium sp. clade C. The sequence continues at coordinate 255,545 of BGPT01000011.1, forward strand.
TGAAACCCACCTGACATTTGGTCACACCTGAACCCAGGGTTGCCATAGTTTATTCCGTCCATTCCCCTGTTGATGTCCTGTCATGTCGACTAGGGCACGAAACGCCGTTTTGGAAAGCAGCAGCAGGGAGGATTGCTCTATGCATTTGCAGCTGTGGCTTCGAACTTTGCTCACACCCAGCATGCCTCACAACTCATGGGCCACCAGGGCGGCCACCGGCATGACGCTGAATGTCCCCCACCGCATTGAAAGAATTATTGAATTTTCTTCTGGAAATCTCCCGATCTTTCAAGATCTGCCAAGCTACCCATATCTCCACAAATTCCTCCTGGACCCACTTCACCTTGGATGACACTGGGTGCTTCGAAGTGGTGAAACATGCATCACACATCAACTTGTTTGCATTCATATGCATTCCATATTCACGATCCAAAAAGCCAATGGAAATTTCCGGTGACGATGGATGTTGCAGGATCGACTTCTCCAGTCTTCCAGACAACACGATGACCATCCAATCGCCTTCCCGGCGACAATGACCGCAATGACCAAAACCGAAAGATCAGAAAATATCCGAAACTTCAATGCGCATTTGGGCGATTTTGATCGTTGGTGCCTGGTTCACCCTGGCGATAGAGAATTCCACCGGAGTATTCTGCAGGCACCACTGCTTCGCAAAGCATCTGTCTGAAAGGCTCAGGCGCCTCATCGAAGAGGATGATTTTCCTGAGCAACTGAGATCATAGAGGACAGTTCTTCTATATGGATTGTGTGTGATTTTGGTACATGTTATGATTCCGGCACTTGGGAGTGCAAATCGCCAACTACCCAAACGATACTGACAACATCAACCTCCGCTTGCAAGTCAGCATCTTCAGCAGTGACGTGAAGTCATTTCTAGTACTGGAGCGTTGCATAGACTTGTCCTTAGTTTCTGCGAAGGAGGGGAGGTGTACTTGCAACAAGGCCGCCCGCTTCTGCGTTATCAATCAGATATAATCAGATTGTACAGCTGTTTTCATCGAGAGGCCCAGTTGCGCAACAGCTCCTGGCAACGGAAAGTATGTTGCCACGGTTTGCTTAATCATTCTGAATCCCATTTGTGTCAATTTGACGACGGCTTCCATTGCAGTTCAAAACTCCTTGTCATGGCGTGGTAGGCCTTTGAAGCGCAGTTCCGGCTCCATAGTCGCAGTTTGAGAACTAAACTACCCGGACTTGACGTGCTTGGCACAGTTAACTCTGAGTTCAAAGTTCTTTGTGCCAACCCGCTCTACATGCTGAAAAGTGATGAAAAGCCTTGCTTGCCACAGTTGTTGGCTGGACGGCACTGTGCACGAAGGACTTTTCTGCATTTGACCATGCTCTCCAAGTTGATCCTGAACTGCTCCACGTTGATGGTGTCTTCTTGACATCACTTTGTTCATTGACAGCACTTCTATGACTTCTATGTGCCAGCACCGAATTTGAGCAGCCTGGGTCCGAAACATGGGACCCAGACTACCATGACATTGTGTGATTCCGGAGTGTCTCTGCTTACAACACGCTGCCGCGTTTCATGGAGTCAGCCAAAATGATGGCAAGGCTGATCTCTCTATATTTCTGGACCATTCCGAATCATTCCCTCAATGTGGCACGATCAGTCTGGCGTCTCATCCTGACTCGTTCCATTCAAGATGCGGCGAAGTGAAGAAGGTCAAGCACTAAATCCGGCGACGTCATACAAAATCATATTCAAAACAGAAGCAAAACAGAAGGCAAAAGAACGAAACAAGTTCAAAGTTTGAACCACAGTGTAACTATGAGACAATGATGACATGTGTCAATTGCGAAAGCCAGAGGCCAAAAGCTAGAGATTCGCATGCTTGGCCAAAGGCTTTCATGAATAGGCGAGCACAGTGTCTCCGGGGAGCTTGTCAACTGGTGGCCCAAGGGCATCAGAACACTTCAGCCGCAAGAAAACACTTGCGATTCTTGCGATGGTGAAACGATGAGGTTTCCTTTGCCAGCGGCCACCTAGACCTCTGTGCCACTGTCAGGCGCCTCCGAAGTCAACAAATTGCATTCATCACAATTGGCCAGTGGCAAAGCCGGGGTGGAGTTGAAAGAGTGTTGAAAGTGATGGACCAGGCTACTTTTTGCAATTGTTGGCTGAAATCACGGCTGTAGGGTTGAGAAGGGCACATCCTCGATATCTTCTGCTTCCACTTCTTCTTTTTTCCCTGCCTTAAAAAGGGTCTGGAGCGTGGCTGTTCCGAACCGATTCAAAAACCAAAAGTACGTGCACATGGATGTGATATAGATACAATTTACATGTATGCAGTACAGTACATCTATTTGTATCCGTTTTACATGTCTTAGTATGTGTCTGTGTGTCTCTTGATCTATCTGTCTGCCTGCCTGCCTGCCTGTCTCTCTCTGTCTCTTTGTCATTGTCTGTCTGTGTCATTCTGTGTCTGTGTTCATGTCTGTGTCTGTGGCTGTATCTGTGCGTGCGTGGTTGCGTGTGGAGTGCCATAGGCACCTTTGAGATACACCGCCAATGTTTCCAGCAAATAGAATCTCATAACTTTTCACCAGGGAACATCCCCACGAAGATTAACTTTCTCTCCGCGGAGCCTCCTGCAAAGCATCTCAAGATCAGTGAACGTGAAGAACGTGAATGTGCAGCGTCAACGAAGTGCTTCGCTGTCTCTCTGTCCTGGCTTCAGGACCTGAAGGGATCACCATGACACAATCGGATCAATCGGACATCTTCGGACATCAGACTCGTATGCGCCGCATGCGCCGTATGCGTGGTCTGCGCCAAGGGACTGCCATAGGCAGGGCATCCGTGGCTTTTGCAAATGCCGCAGCACCCTGGATCGCAGCAGCCACAATGGCAATTGGCCGTCCAGGCCTGCGGCTCACAATGCACAAATACGAGTACACACAGTAACCTCAAACGCAGAACTATGAAAGCTATATATGAGCTACATGACATCTATATGACATCTATGTGATGGCTATGTGATGGCTATGTGATGGCTATGTGATGGCTATACACTGTATAATCTATTATTAAATCTGACTATATGACTACAGGACGGACATGCCATGCCAAGGCCTTGTTTGCACATCAGCCTCTTGAGATGGGCAGCTCTATCAAGAGGATCAGCAGAAAAAAAGCGCTGATGCGCATGACCGCCCTCGGCAGGTCGTGGAGTCGTGGAGATGGGAACACACGCTGTAAAAACAAAAGTGACGGAGTCAATTTGACGTGGAACATGTGAAAAGAACCAGTGAAAACATGTAAAAACCAGTGCGTGCGGAATTGTTCACAAGATCCAGGTGGATTTCCGGTGGGTCTTTCTATCTTTCTCTTGCTCTCTTTTACCCCTGCATCCCTCAATTGCGGGCTCAGGCGCTTTGCAGTCCAGTGTTGCCCTAGCTTGCTGAGAGGATGCTTTTTGAGCAGCAAGCTTCAGGTTCAAACAAGAAGAATCAAATCAGCCCAGAATTCAGAAAAAATGCAAAAATTGCCAACCCGTTACATGTCAAAGCCGTTAACCTTCTCAGCTGCAAGCAGCCCTTGTCTTTTCTGATCATGCAGATCATCTGCAACAGCACACAGGCTTCGTAAAATACATCTGTTCTTTCAGAACATTGTCCTGAAATCCGAGCTTGGCAGGTTGAAGTGGTTAAAACCCGCCAAAGCCAATTTCTGGAGCAAAGCTCCAAATAAGTTCAAGGCTGAACCCAGCTCACCACTGCCTTTACGTGGCTGCCTAACACGCGACATAGCAGAAATCGGATTCTGTTGGGACGACTCCTTCAACTTCCCCAGGCACGGCTTCAGGATGCACAGCAAACGGAAAGGATTAAGAAGCCTCCGGCGGCTTGTCTTCAGCCGCTGCATCAGCATCTTTGGCCTCAGCACTTGATGTCTTGGAACTGGAGCTTTGATGATTCTCATGATTCATCAAGGTGATTCATCAGTCATCCCAGAGGCACCCCCGCCTCTTTGGCTTCTGCTCTTGCAAATGGTAGCATGTAGATGTACCACCTGTGGGCAGTTCCCATGGACTAGACTTGGAGCACTCACAACCAGAGAAAGGACATCAAACAAGACATTTAGTGGCGATGACAAGGTGATGCATTTGTCGAAAACGGTCATCTCACCTAAATGGTCATTAGCAAGACAATAAGGTGCTCACCCAGGCAGGATCACAGCCAGGATGATGACCAGGTCAATCCTAGGTCAGTTCACCCAACACCAATGAGATAATGACATCTGAGGCTCATCTCCAGATCGCTAGGCAGCTAGTCAGCAAGTCTCAGCAGGCCGCGGTATATCCACTTTGATTTTAAGGTGCTGACATGGCAAATACTTTTTGCATCGTGTCACCTGCACTGTGTCAAATTTTTGTCAGAACTGCAGGGTGATGCAGGGCGTGCCAAACATCAGACCTTCCACAGTCTCGGATGCCCCTTGCACAGCTGTGTAGACCTGCAGATCGTCGCAGGTACAGCGTGGCACACCTACAGCTGCCATTTGTTGCAATCAAGCGGCGGCCGTTTCCCAGGAAAACGCCAGAATCAGGGAAGCGATGTTGACAAAGGTTGGGGAAGTCATCCAGCCTGGGGGCCAAGAAAGGTGGTTTCCACTTTGCCAGCACCGCAAGATGCAAGAGCCACAGGAACATGTGATTTTGTTTAAAGAAAAACGGTGGTTTTGTTTTGTGTGGATGTGTCTTTCTTCTGTCTCGTATTGCAACGATTCTGTTGACACTTGACATTGAACCATCCAGCTTGGACACTCGATCGCTTCAAGAGATGCCCCACAACCATGGGGAAGAAGACCAGCACCTTGGCGATTCCCAAGGCCTGATCAAAGGACTGAACATGTATACATGTATGCATATACATATGTATATATATATAATCATATGATTATGTGTGTGCAATGTGTAATTATATGTGGTATGTAATATTGTAATGTTGCAATATTGCAATAGTGCAATATTGTAATATTGTAATATTGTAATATTACAGACAGACAGACAGATACACAGACAGACAGATAGACAGATAGATAGATAGATAAATAGAATAGAGTACAGTAGAACGGAATAGATTAGAATAGCATAGCATAGCCTAGAATAGAATAGAATAGCATAGAATAGCATAGCATAGCCTAGAATAGAATAGCATAGTATAGGATAGAATAGAATAGCATAGCATAGGATAGAATAGCATAGCATAGGATAGAATAGATAGACAGACAGATAGATAGATAGACAGACAGACAAATAAATAGATAGAGAGACAGAGATCTCAATATAGTGTAATATAGCATACTGTATACTATCTAAACCTACGACAGTTGATCCGACCATCCATCCGTCCTTCCGAACCATCGACGGGTCCCCATCGCTGCCCAGGCTCCGATCCCATCAACGCCAGGCCGTTGGCCGCGATGAGTTTGGCCGTGTGGTGCGCACCGTTTCCGTCCTCCGCGGTGAAGTTCCACAGGAACCACCTCCGTTGAAACTCCGTTGAAACGCCGTTGACTCCGTTGGCGTCATGGAACTCTGAGGATCCCAGGCTTCAGATGGCTTCAAATGGCTTCAGATGGCTTCAGGGATGGAGCTTTAGCAACTTTTACTGCTGATCTATTGCTGTAGCATAGCGTCATAGTATCATAGTCATATAGTAGCATATCATGACTGAATCGAGAGTGAATCACAACTATCGCGTGGTTTGGGAACTCCTTAGCTCTCCCCCAAGCACTGGATAAATTTAGATAAAAATGGTAAATGTGGTGTGAAAGTGTGGAACAACACCAGAGGTTGAAAACAAAAAACATCGAAAACAAGAAGCCCAAATCACTGGACAAAGCCAACTTGAGAATCTGACAGGTAGGTTCTAAAACAACAACCACATGTGCCATACTCCGAAAGAGCTTAACATGCTTCAACAAGACTCTGCAGCCACGTGGCTGGCATAGGTAAAACACCTTGGAGGGTCTGCACCAGACCCACCAATTCCACTACCACTTCAAAAGTGTGAGAATTCCGTGAACATGCTGCGAAAGAACTTGCACCATGGTGGGTCTTGGGCCCAGACCAGCCAGCCAAATGTCATCCAAAGAACCGCTGACAGCGTCCTTAAGACCCACATTGGTCTCGTTTAAAATCTGCTTTGTATCTGCATGCCATCTTTTGACGACTGGGTTTCAGACTTCACCAATCGCCCCAGGGTGGGTGACAAGTTCTCCCTTGGTGCAAAGACCAAATGATCGAAATGGTATGAGCTGCAAGCCTACAGGGCACCATGCGAGGCTGACTATGGATGGGATGTGGCTGGGATGACGACGCATTGGGGAGGATAAACTTTGCCTGGCGGCAAGATGCCGCAAGATGCCGCAAGCCATCCAGTGACAGCCAGGGTTGGCAAAAGCAAGATCTCTTGCTCACCCAAAGTTGCGTCAAAGTAGCCATGATGCAATACTTTGCCCAAGCCACGAAAGCTGCAGCGATGAGGAAAGTCACAAGGGCAAAGCAAAAGAGCCAATTCCTTGTGCTTTTCACTTCAGTGAGGAAATTCTCCAAAGTTCCTCTGTCACTTCTCGCTGAATCTATCTGGCTGTAAGCTGGGAGCACGACACATCATCTCCTGTGGTCTTCCGACCATACCTGGCTCCTGGTACTGCCTCAATCTGAAGGAACTTTAGGAATCTTTAAGATGGTTTTGGACATCTCATCTCGGCTTGACTGCGGAATTTCAGTGGGGCATGGATTCCTGGTTCGCGCTGCGCACTCAGACTTTGACGCCACTAATACAGAAGCGAAGCCACATTGAGAAGAGAAAACCTACCTGAAGAAAGCAGTGAAATGCAAGCAGTCGGCACAATGACATGCCATGAACACTTTGCGTGCACTTCATCAGTTTGAACCCTTTCAAATGGCGTATTGAACTGAGTTCCAAACAGTAAATGCGACTATGTCCATCTCCATCTCTTCTACCAGGGCTGCAAAGCCAGAACTACTTGGCCTCACCAATTGAAAAACTGCTCGCAAGGCGCTCAGTTGCTACAAACTCACAGCACAAGGCAGCACCTGCACTGAGTTCCAAACGCGGCATCTGTTGCAGCTGCGGCATCTGCAGGCGGCGCCTGGACAGAATGAGTTGAAAGGTTGGGGGAAGGTTTGCCATGCAACTTGCCATGCAAAGTGAAAGGTTTACACCTTCCCCCAAAACAGATAGGCAAAGTGATGCAAAGTGCCACGCCTCCGACCCTCCAGCTGCTTCACCACTTGCTTCTGGGGCAGAAGTCGTTGAACCTTCTGATCGCGCCCTGCACTGTCGGCAGAATCTGGAAACACGAGAAAGAATGATGGATGGATGCCTTCGGTCTAAAGCCAAATGACAGAATCAAACAAGTATTCAATCACAGGATGTAGGTCCCTCCTAGCATATGCCTTCACATGGGGATTGGGCATTTGACGTTGCATTTCGCATATGGTGTGCATTTGGTGTGATCTGATTTTGTTCCAACAATTTTTCATGTGAGCCTGGCCTCCACTTCCTCATTCCGCACTGGATCGCTCCCAGCAACCTCGGATGAACCGCACTGCGGAAGCTGGGGTTTACACATGCTTACAGATGCTTACACCAGGAAATGAAGGATGATGGGCAAAGATCAAAAAGCTAGGCAGCCGCACAGGCAAACGCAAAGGACCTGAATATGTTGGCACATAGTGCTACGTCATGTTTTCACTGAATCCAGAGCCGTCTGCAACCCTCACAGGTTACTGAAAGCCTACAGTCTAGGTCCAGCACGCCCAAGAGGTAAATGTACGGACTGGAGTTGAAAACCTGCAGCGATTGCTTGACACGCAGCCCTATAAGCCTAGAAGTATGCATAGCGCAGTGACATGATCGCCAAACAAGGCAGCCGTTGTTCCGAGCAGCATCTTGCTTCAAGATATCCGTGAAGGCGTCAGCACCTGGCAACAAATGTACACTGTACGAAGATGTACTCAGAAGGCTGCGATGTTTTGGCTCAGGATGGGGTGGCCAAAATGTGGGCGAAAATCTGATGCGACAGAATGTCTTGCTTCCCTGCCTGCAAAGCCAACCAAATGCACACCTCGGACGAGAATTGACCAGCCACTAGGTCACATGACTGCCACATACTGCCATGACTGTGACAGTTTGGGACTGAAAGGGTTATATTTTTTGAGATCCTGGGAATCCTGACCGACAATGCGGATGCACTGTTTCAAGCTCTCAGTCTCCATCTTCTTTTTCAGCCTGATCAACAGAGGCCGCACGGAGCGGGGTTCTGTTGTGAGTCAAAGACACTCGTAGCAACGCCAGCAACGCGTGCTGAACTGAGTGATAGGCAGAAACGGTGTCAGGAACCTTGGGTTCCAATTTGGGCCAGATTCATAATGGATTACTGATCACTGACTGATTGCTGGATGCTGCACCCTAGGGTTGTCGGCGAGTCCAAGTTCGGAACCAGAGGATGCAAGATGGAACTAGGGCAACTATGAGCAATTACGAGCGACTGGCGTCAAAAGTGACCCAAAGTGACCCAAAGTGACCCAAAGTGACCCAAAGTGACCCAAAGTGACCCAAAGTGACCCAAAGTGACCCTCTGCCAAGCCACAGGAGGATGAGGTACCGAAGAAAGGAAAGGACATCGCTGATCACTTTGGCTGCGCTGGACCTCTCACATTGTCTCACCAGGACAATGGCCGAGCCCTTTCCCGTGTCACAGTTTCTGTCACGATGCGTCATAATAGGTACTCCAGCAGCAAGCATAGCGATGACAACGTCGTGAAAACCAAGGCTTCGACTCCGAAGATCCCCTCTCAGTGAAAAGATGTGCAAACCAATAGGTGATGTAAACACGTCACCACTTGAAATGAATAAAACATGACCACCTGATGACCACATGCGTTTGCCCAGCAGGCCAGAGTGCGTCCCCAAACACATGGTGCAGGGCAAAGCATGGCTGAGCACCAAGCATCATCGTCTTCCATCCCTTCTTCATGACCTCAATGGTGCTTGTACATTGTGAGATGAAAGCTTCGGTGAAATGAGAAAAAGACATGAGATGAAGTGAGATAAGATATTCCTCAAAAAAATCAAACAACTTTTATATAACTCTTGGACATTGGGGGCGAAATGGAAACGACGTCAACAAGTCACACTCTCAGCTGCCAGCCATGAACAAGAGTATGACTGAGAAAAGCGAAATACTGGAAGCGAGAATCCTCCATGTTGCCACCTGAACCACTGGCAGTGCTTTCACATGTTCCATGCGATCTTCCTGTAATCTTGAAACAATGCAGGACATCTGGAACCTGGAGCATGCTGTTTGAAGTGTTCACCATGTAGAAAACTGACCTGAAAGCAAAGCAGCAGGATGCAAAGTGATGCCAACCTGAAAACTTATTCATTATGTCAGATCAAGATCATGTAGTGATAACATGTTGCATCATGAATCATGACTCATGCATGACCATTCTCTTGTCTCTCTCTTGTCTCTGATCCTAGGATCGATTGGATCAGCTTGGCACCACGGTGCGACCAAGCAACAGGACGAAGCCAATGGAAGCGAGGAGTGACAATGACATTGCCTCGGTTTTGGGGTATCACTGCATCACCTTGCCAAAACATCCAAAACTATGCACAAGCCTATGGAAAGAAATGGAAAGAAATGGAAAGAACATAAAAACGATACTATTTTGCGCTGCTGAAATTCATGGTGAACCCCACGTCCTACATTGCGTTCAAGCTTCAGTTGCTGCTTCCTTCTCCTGATCCTGTGGGGAACAGAGGCAGAAGGATGTATCTTTGTCGCCTCAATTCTCACAGCAACGGCAGTCCTTCCACACGGTGACCGCTTGATCCTCGGCTGCTGTTGCTGCGCAGGCAAGTCATAAGATCAGCAACACTTGCCACCTCGTGCCACATCGTGCGACGTCGTGCCACACTGCAAACAAGGCACCCCTCCAGACTTCACAGTCAGATTTGAGACAGCTTCTGTTGCGCTCACCACCACCTCGCCAGCTGCAAGGTAGGATCTGCATGTGTCTGCATGAACACATGTGAGATCATGTGAGTGGCAAAACTACAATGAAGTTCCATGGCCTTGCTCACAGGCTCTTGATGAACAAAGCTTGCATCCTGATCAAAAACAGCTAAGCTAGAAGTGTAAGCTTTCAGGAGCTCTTCCAGAGGTTTCCATCGTGTCCATGCGATACTGCAAGGTTGGCTTCTGATGATGATGATGATGATGATGATGGTGGTGGTGGTGGTGGTGGTGGTGATGTTGTAGTTTTTCCTCTACGGAAACATCAATACTTTGGGATAAGAAGGTACCTTCATGCCCGTGGCCCCAAATGTCACAACTGCTTCCCCATGTAACTTGCAGCTCTCATCTCGTCCTGGCTGGATCGGCTTTCGCGGCGGACATAGGGGCCTGAATGAAGGGACCTCAAAGGCTCAAGCGGAGTGACGAAAAAATCGAAAAATGACTCGTGAAGGCGTGAAGGTCATGAAATCTCATGAAAGCTATCTGTGGCATTCTGTAGCAATCATATGGCTTTTGTGTTCCATCTTTTTCCCAGCTTCTGAGGAAACACTGTGAAGCACATCCCAAATGCGGTTATTCTGCAGCCAAAAGGCTCAATATTGCCGTTGGCAGTGACGGCGTGCACAGCCTCCAAGGTACTTCAGGCGAGAGTCCAGAAGGCAAACGGATTTGAATCTGAAGAAATCAAGCCTTGTGACATCTTATGACCGGCCTTGTACTCAGCACTCTGGACTGCTTGAACTGCAAAGGCAGCCCACAGCCACAACATGCTCCTGGGATCACCAAGCAGGCAATAGGAGATCTAGCATGATATAACTGCTGGAAACTGTTGGGAAAATGTTCATCTTGAAACAAATCCAAGCCAGACACTACGGATATGGATTTCTTACACCTTCGGGAAGGATCTACCTTCTTTTGAGCCAGAGGCTGCGAACCCCCGAAAATTGACAACCGAGGTGATTCAGATCACGCAAACTACGGCAGGATGGGCCACTGCGCGGGACATGTGACGCGCAAACTGCAAGTGGCAAAGCCAAGCATAAAGTCCGCCTGGCAAAAGTGCCCACAGTTGGGCAGTAAGCTCCATCGAGAGCCTCAGGCAAAAAGGTTGGCATATATGTTGGCATGATATAGCTTTGCCTCCCAGCTTTCTACACACAGAGAAGATGTCAGAGTCAATGTATCAACATGGTTAAAAGATGTCGACACTTTTCAGAGAAGTAAAAGGCGCTCTTTCAATGGTTGTGGCGGTGGCAAGCTAACAGCACCCTTCAGAATCTGAAAGGATTTGATTGGAGGCTTCAGAGCAAACTTGTCACAAGGCCAATGTGAACTGCATTTCCCCTGCAGATAGGCCTTCTCTTTCTTTCGTCTCGTTTGCTCTGAACGTCTCGCAACCGGAGCATATGCAACACATACCCCCAAACGCGCGGGTCGGCCACAGACGTGCCCTGTGCCGCACACGCTGGCATGGAGCAACCGCGAGTTGAAGAAAACAACACTGTCAGGTGGGACATCAGGCTTCAGAGGCTGCAAAGCAGGCTGCAACGCTGCATCTTCCGGAGCTCTCAGATGGTCACCTTTGGCACGCCATTCCCATGGAAATGTGACTTTATGCGAGCCAGGGACTACACAGGTCCCGGCATCATGAGGCCCACTGCCAAAGTGAGTGTAAACCGCTTGAACAGATAGACCTTTGTGGTTTGGGTGCTGGTCTTTGTGGAGCCAACCCGGAAGTTTGCTCTTGGAGTTCTGGGCTTGTGCAATGACAGCATCAAGACTAACGACCAGATCCTTGGTTCCAAAGATTGACGCAAAGGCCTCCCGGATGCGAGGATGTGCACGAACCATCCAAGCGAAGTCTGCATGTGGCAGGCCATAGCTGGTGACAATCCCACGGAAACCCTTTGGAAAGTTCCATGTGTGCTGCTTCCCAATGTCAAGATCAGGAACTACTTTTGTCATCGCTTTCCAAAATTCATCTCTAAAGATATGGCCCGCATCACCCAAGACCCCTTGCAGGATGGCGAAACCATTCTCCCGCAAATGCACCAAGAAGTCTTCATTGGCTTCACCAAAGATGGCAGTTCCAGGAGTTCTGATGGTTCGTGTAAAGTTCACCACTTCCACTGGGGTCATGTCACAATGGCGCTTGGCTCTTTCAGGCTCCTCAGGCACCATTTCCAGGGGGCGTTTTACAGATTTCAACGGTTTCAACAGGCTCTTTTCTGCGTTCACGTGTTGAACTTCTTTCGATTGCCCGCCATCTTCCGTCAGTTCCCCAGTTGAAACCCCGCTTGCTTCGATGGTTCCGCCCCCAAGTTCCCCATCAAGCTGCGGCTCTTCATCCGAAAGGTCAATGACCGGCACGTCTACCCAATTAGCATAACTCATAGCTTGACATAGCTTGATATCGCTTGAGCCGCAGCTGCCACTGAAACTCTGGGCGAGGGTAAGTAATCTCTTTGGAGGGAAAGTTTGTTTAAGCATGGTTGATCCAATACTGCCATGTTTTGTTCGAGTTCATATTACTTCACCTTGCTCAGAGATGCTCAGAGATGCTCAGAACGTATTTTGCTTCGTTTTTCGCACCCGTGGCACTTGCCTTAATGCCAGGAGGCAGTGAGGCCGTACCACAAGCCAACAATCTGAACGATGTCAGCATTTCCGATGCATTTCGCATTTCCTACAGTCGGCTCCCAGCTTTGCTGGCACCACCTGGCATAGCACACAGGAGCATGGCTGCCTGCTGGCCGGCGCCTAAGTCCCAACATCTCCAACACATCTCAACCCAAACGAAACGCAATTTACCTTCGACACAACTCTCTAGAAGCATCCGCCTGTGATATGAGGATATCAAATGATATGCAGAATGGATCAGAATTGGGGAGGCATTTGCATTTCAAGCAGGTGAAGAACGTCTAGAAAGTGGCGATAAATCGATAAGGCAGTTTACAATAGTTTACATCTAGGCCTAGGCACATGCGAAAGGCCACGTCGCTTCCTCCTCTTCTCCGGATGCAAGGCGCTCAAGGATTCCACGAGCAACTCGAGTGACGGTCTCCTGACAAGCAACAGGGCAACCAATTCAACCGACCCTGAACAGCCAAGCCACCTCAAAACAACATGAAACAACATAAAACAACTTGCAAGCAACATACCAGTATGAACGCATCGGACCCTTAAGAGTTGAAATGAATATCAAAATGTGAATTTGCGTCTGAACTCATCGCGAGAAAGTGAAACGCGTTGTGCATTTGTTTTTGGAAAAGAAAGTGTGCATGACAGTCGCCCCAATCCCAATCGCTTGTGGTTGATGCTCTGGGCATGTCCTCGCCCCACATCTCACCCCACTTATTCAGCAGGCGTCTTCCTCGAGAAGTCAAAATCAGGCATGCCAAAACCGACATCAAAGGATTTTTAATGATTTTGATATTATTCTGATTCTAGTCTATTTTGATACTTAGTAGCTTCTGAGGACTTGCACTGGTTCGATATGGGAGAATCAGCTAAGAAGCACTGCACAATCAATTTCATTTTGCAAAGGGTTCCTTCACTTCTCGCAGCCAAAGCTTTTTTCTTTGCCAAGGTTCTCAACACTTCCCACTTGCCGGGCCGTTCCAGGATTGCAGCCACTGTGGCCGGACGGACCGCGTCACAACCAGACTTCGCCACCAGGAAATCGACCAGGCGGACGGCCAACCTAATGTGACTTCCAGTGACACTTCCACTGAGATCTTGCGTTGTTTGGTGAATTCTGCAGGGGATGCAAAGCAATGTAAAGCAAAGCTCTGGACTGGGTTTCTTCATAGCCCTCAGCATACTGGCCTTAGAACACCAGCTTGGACATGAGTTTCACATGTAGCTCGTCTTCAGAAATGTGGACCCCTTTGATGCATCTTGATATACACACACACACATGATGCACACACAATTATGCATCTAGATTTGGGTTGGCTCACAGCTGTGATGCGTGTGCTGTGCCAAGAGTCGGCCCAACTTTTGGTTGATCTCATCTGTGAGCTTTGTCAAGGCATCATGTGAATCCTTCCCCTGTCGCGGGATCCAATCTGCTAAGGGTACCTTGGTGACTGGTTCGGAGGAGTCAACATGACATCAAGATATGGCTAAGGCTCTAAAAAAACATCGGGCAGAAATGAACCCACCAATTCTCTCCAAATTTGTCATGACTCTCGTGACTTGTGGTAAAACATGGTAAAACTATCCCAATTTGGGGACCGATATGAAGTGATAGTCCCAAGCCAATCCCATGCGTCCAGGGCAATTGAGCAACGGTCGAAGGATCGAAGCTCCAGCAGGGATCTGTCAGTCGGGTGTCCAGGTGCCAAGACCTCAGCCGCGTAGCCATTGAAATCCGTGGGAAGCAATCGGATAGCAATGGGATAGCGATGGACTCAATAGAATTCAATAGATCTCAATAGCAATATAGATATGGCCATGCCAGTGGTATATACTTTCTTTCCTCAATGCTTTTGAGAGCCCCATTTGATTAGAAGGGACACCACAGGGCACACAAAGCAGCTGACTGATTCGACACAGATGGCAATGCTATGCCAATCCAGGAAGAGGGGCGGGAAAAGGATTGGTGACTGAGCTTCTTTGGCAGAAGGCTTCTCAAGCAGCAACGCTTTGAAAGATGTCCACCTGGTGCAGATTGCACTTTCCAACATGTCCAAAGCATGTCTCTCATCAAACAATTGGTATCATACTATGACGGCTATGCTGGTAGTGGATTTTGCATCACCCGTGATAGCATTGCGTGCCTCTGCACACCCGTCCCATCCATGTCCTGAAAAGTCGCTCTGCTCAAGGATTGTGAGTCCCTATGAAGACGATGCGACGATTGTGGACACTTCTCTCTCAAGAATTTAAGTGGTGGAGAGAACGGAAGGCAGATAGAGGCAGGTAGAAAACATCAAAGGCTACAGTTTGCTACAGTCTTCTCGAGGCGCTTTCAATATCGCAAACAACACGACACTTTTCCCAGGCTGCAGCCGGAGAACGCTCTCGCGACCATACCAGCCCTTGACATGTCTGGATACCCAGCCATCTTGTTGCAGCACAGCATAGCCAGGAACAGAGTAAGAATTGCCCTGCAGCAAAGAATTGCCCACAACACAGCTGGAACCAAGCATGTGACTGTTCCGCTCTTCCTTCAACCTGCACAAAGTATGGCCAATGCTTTAGCAAAGGCGCATTCAGAGTGAGATTTAGCCGACTGACTTGCTCCAAGAGGTTCTGTGGGCCATAGAACCTTGGACCCCGTTGCTGGGAAACCAACACCCCAGAGGATCGCAAATAGGACATGTTCGAAAATCTGCAGTCCAAACTGCCATTTCTTTGGGGCTGAGACCGAAAAATAACCCGAAACCCAAAATAACAGGTTTTGAAAGGCTCTGAGTATGACGAGCATCACGAGCATCACGAAACATCCAAAATTTGGAGAGACTCTGAGCAGGGCACACCGTCCGCCAACCACGGCGTTCACCCGCCGCAGCCAGGTTCGTAAAGTCAACGAAGGTGGTCCAGTCTATTCGCCCGGCACCTTGATCTCCGGCATCAAGGTGGGAAAATGGGGAAGACTGATCGCTGATTTGATACGCCTTGAAAATCGATTCATGCTGCTTAAAGCTGCTTGATTGAGATATATTCTGCGTGATGTGTTTATCTATTTATCTAGCTATCTATCTACCGTAAATTTATTTGAACATTCAATTATCTACTCATGTGCACGTATATTACTGGCGAGATGTTAGAAGTTGTGCCATTTTTCAGGCAAGGTGCACTTTGGCCAAAAGTTATGGCACTCAGGCAAGCCTTCCATCAGTTCCTCAGATGTTCAGAGTTTAGAGGTTTTCACTCAGAATGAGGTCTCCAAGTTGTGACCAGTTTTCTCATGCCGCATCTGCTGCCAAAGCTCATGCGGGATTGGAGGTACAAAAATCCCATCATTGTCACCATCCACGCTGAGGCTGTGGGCGAGCCCCTGGGAAGCAAAGCATGGATTTTGATATGTTTTTTTTTAAATACTCAGGTCATGCAATGTCTTCCGGGTAAGCCATGTCTTCAAGACACTTCTGGCATATCATGGTATGTCGTACTAAAGTTACCATAGAAATTAAATGAAGCTGATGAAACTGTTGAAACTGATTGTTTGGAATTTGGAAACACGTCTTGGCCATCGTCCCACAATCAACTCACAGCATCACAGAATATCAAAGAGCCCATCATAGCCCATCGCCTCGAAGTTGGCTCCGTAGTCTAGGCTTAGCTTAAAGCCACCTGTAGGGCCCAGCAGGCAGTCCACCAGGTCAATGAAATTGTCCTGCACTGCAGCTGCACTGAAGCAAGAAGAGCAAGACTTCGCACGTGCCATGATTGGTACGACCTCTTTCTCAGGATCTCTCAAGCTCAAAAGCTATGTGCCACACAAGGTGCTCCTTATGTATACTCTTATGATCTCTTATGTAACTTATGTATTCTTGTTTCACTAACAGTCTGATAATCCCAGCAAGATTGGAACATGCACAAACTGTCTGACTCGTCCTCGCCAGGCCGGACCTGCCAACATGCAACCCTGGGAATGCAGAATGCCGCTGCAAAGTCTTTTCACTTTTAACAAAGCCGAGATGCCACCAAATGCAAGGCAGGGTATCCTTAATTTCGCAAGTTTGGGCTGGGCGTTCCTGCCTCTCCATGAGGAACGGTTCGTCTTGGTTCCCTTTTTGGACGCTTTTCAGGGAGGCTGCTTTTGAAATCAGTCAGATTGGAAAAATAGAGAAAATGAGAAAAAGAGGTGCAAATCTACTTGCGAGGGATTCAGGGCATCGTGATGCCAAGTTGCCCAATCCACGGTAGAAGAGAGCCAGCTTGGCGATTCTTGCTTCATGGGCTTGGAACCACCACTCCAAGTCATCACACCTTTCCTTCCGCAAAAGATTGACACTAAGAAAAGTAAGCACCACGTAATCACTTGGAAGCTTTCAGGCTCTAAATGCCATAAGCAGCTCCTCGCCTTTGTGATGGATACAGGAAAAAGATGAGTCTGGACAGAATGCAAAAAGTCAGCCTCAAGATCCGGCACGTCACCTCAGATATCAGCCCTAGCCATATCAGCCATAGTCTTCACATCCCACTCCAATGTGCAAACACTTTATTTGATCGCTTGATGCCGTCGATCGTTTGTCATTTGTCACCCATTTCTACAATCTTCCCATCGCGGGCCCACATTAGTGTTAAGCTTTGCCAAAGTACGGAGCTGATGCCGGACCTGCCGCGCACACCGTACCATCCAAATATGCTTGACTGCATGACACTGCATGACACATTCTCTGAACAACTGGTGGCAGCACTGCAGCTGCACCTGTCGGTAGACATCACGGGGCAAGGCGACGGACGTCTCCAACTCACCTCATCAGCTTGATGCTCAACTCCCCAAAAGGTGTGTTGCATCGCTCAAGCAAAAGAAAGAAGAACCAAATATAGTCTAGCACGCCAGTCAGCTGGGAAGTTGTGTAAGCTATGCAGCAGCTACGGGTATCCTACAGTATGCAGATGTATGCAGTTCTGTGCCGTAATCAGTAGTAATCCAAGTCTATAATTAAACATAGTTATGCAATGCGAAGATGTGCAAAGCTATGCATCCTTTCGCCCCAGCATTCTGTGATCGTCAAGGATCGATTGAGCCGCTCGGTGATTAGGCGCAGCCGGTCGGAGAGCTTGGTGTCTTTCCTGATCCGCATCCGCATATTGTGCGAAGCGAAGGGAACTCCTTGGCGCAGCTAGGCGCAGTTGCTGCATGGATACTGCGTGCCCTCAGCCTCCAAAAAAACCAGCTTCTGAAAAGTCATTTGGATTTTGGATCTACACTTTCGAAAAACTTGCTAAACCGCTGCTGAGACTCCCAAATCTAAATGGTTCACCAATTCGCTGAGACTGAAAGTGATGGCTAAGCAGGAGGTGTTTGCCGCAACCTGCGAGGCTTTCAATATCTCTGGGCCAACAAAGACATTGCTGCGTAGAAACCAGTATTTGATTGTATTTGATTTGTTTGATCGGATCCTTCCCCACCTGCTGCTGCACCTCCAGCCCAATGGTGGTGTTTGCCATTGCCTTGGAACTTTCGTCAGAAACGAGACAGAGTCTTTGCCTTCCAAGGTCTTCAAGGGATATTGCTCATAGATCGTATGAAGATCACAAGGCACGGGCGCAAAAGGTCGCATCAGTCCAGCCCTGCACTTGGGAGATGGTCCCCTCCGCTGCGTCCTGTAACAGGAATGCTGGCACAACCTGGTGCAACCTGGTGCAACCTGGTGCAACCTGGTTCAACAGGGAACAAGATGAACAAGCACTGAAGACATCCGAAGACGCTCCTCTGAGTAGCCCAGCACGTGCAACAGAGTTCCCAGCTTCTCCTGACCGCAAATCACCAACAAATCACCAACAAATCATCAACTTGTTCAACAGATCTTGGGCACGGCTAAAGACACCAACGACATTCCAACAACTCGATCAACTCCAAGACATGTCTGCAACTTCTCTGTTTGGGTTTCGCTATGTTTCGCTCCTTAGTGATGGTATGCACCAAACGGACCTCCTGCCAAGATCCTGATTCAGGCTACGGCAGGCTGTCTACGCACGTTGCCAGGCTTCACACCAGCTGTGGTACCCCCTCCTGGTAACTTACCCAGTTCAATCCAAGCAGCGGCAGCTCGTAATGTTTGGCTTCCCATATAGAGAGAACCTGAGCAACTCCCTGCTTGACAATGCTTGCAGCACATTCAACAAATACCTTCATGGTCGACGACATTTTCCCCCTTCTATCTCATGTGAAGTGACCGCAGTTTCACCGGAGCAAAGGCATCCAGCAACTCGTTGGACAGAACCTAGGAGGCAAAGGCATGACAGAAGTATGCGTACAAACAGCTGTTTGTCTGGCCCACAAGCTCATCATAGCCCATCATGCGTGAAAGATATCTATTTCATCATGCAATAATCATGTAATAAATTTAAGATGGTTCAAGATGGTTCAAGGTTGCTTTGAGTTCCCAACCACGGACGCTCCAGCTTCTGCAGTGCCTCTTTCGTTGGCTTTGCATTCTGGAGCGTCAAGAGCATCAACGCCCTCTCCGCCTGGCATGTCTCCATCTACAGCAGGTGCACGTCAATGAGGTATGTTTACATGCAGGTATGTAAGTTACGGTGTAAGTTACTTACAGTATAAACTGTATAGTCTTGATACCTGCAGAAAATCTATCATATGTTACTATGAGGTGATGCTGACGATGCGCGTTCACATTGTGACCCATCTGTCAACAAAGCCCTTCGTACTCAAGTGCTGACCTGTGCATGCAGCAGATGCCGCCAAAGCAGCAAGCACTGACTTGCAGCTGCCCTCACCATGACAATACGGACAGTCTCACCAAAACAACGCTCGCAAAATGATGTAAAGATACTTAAAGCGTTTTGTGCATCTCACCCTAAGCCGAAAAAGGAACCGAAAATGGCGCTGATATGCGCTGATTGATTGAATCTGATTGGCGGTAAACTGTGAATCGAGTTCCAGGCGGTCGATTGCGCATCTCCCGCCACTGATCGCAGCCCTCGGGACTGCTGCCGCTTTCGCAGGGCTGGAGACCTGCACTGCCCCGCGGGGCTGGAGTTCCCAAACTGCGAACGCACCATTTCTACCACTTCAACAGCTCGTATCTTTGAGATATGTAAACGAACCACGATCATCACGAGACATGTGCCCCATGTCATCCAGCATGTCATCCAGCATCAGCGGTTACCGGCAATTGCGAAAGCCTCTCCATGATAGTGTACCTCAGTTGATTTTGGATGACTTGGGGGCCACCCACAGTTCACAAATCACGGAAAGGCATATGATCACCTAGTTTCATGTTCCTCCATGGTGTGGCCCATGTTGATCAACACAGGTACCCCAGGACGTCACAATGCCGCAACGTTGTCCTTGTGCCAAGCTATGCCAAGCTGCTCGAATGCCGCAGCCCATCTCCGCCACACAGCTGGCGCAAGGCCCAGGGCATTTGTCCGGACACACTGCTGCGTGTCATACGCCAACTGCCCAGAACCTGCACGGGACGTGACACCTTCAACGAAGCCTGTACAAGCCTGTGCTTGGAGCTGTGTCGCAAAAATGTTTTGCCTAAAAAAGACGTGCATCATACAGTATCAAAAAGTATCATATTGCATCATATTAAGCAGGGAAATATCATATACTGTATGTTGTATTAGATTCATATAGTACCCACTTGCGATGTCATGAGTATGTAATGGTAGTACGTTGGTGTTGTGGATCTGTCTCTGGTAGCAAGTAGCTGCACGGAGGTGGCCAAGCCTGCACCCATTTCCACCACTCGGAAAGGGGCGCGCTCGTGCAACTGAACCTGAACACGATCAAAGAGCCGTTGGCCCTGGAACACACCGTCAGACTGATGGCAGGTGCCAGCTTCTGAGTTGGTGATAATACGACAATTAGATAATTTAATACGTTTCAATGTATGAATCAAAAAGTTGGAAGCTCATTGTGTGTATTTGTTTGTCACATATAGTCAATCGACCGTCCATGGTGATACTTCATGGCAAGTGATGTGTAATGCCACAACACATATCACATATGTGCGCTGGGCACCCCACCCACATAATGAAGAGGAGTCGACAGAAAACTCTGGCAAAATGGGGCGAGAGGGCCATGGGATACGTCGTAAAGTGAGCAAACTGCTGAGTTTGCTCTTGACCTTGGCCACCTTTACCACCACCCAGCAAGACATGCCCCTTGGAGTAGTAGCCCCACTCGTCACCGTATTGGGCATCTGTGTAGAAATCGTCCATTTGGTAGAACTGTTCGGTTTCAATCTCAGATGCCAAGATATCTGCCCAACTATTCGAGGTTGCATTCGCTAAGCAGCACAGCTGGTGCGTGAAATCTCCACTCCAGCAGGCTTGGTTGCCTTCTGGGCCATGTCTTTCCCCACAACAAAACTCGTAGGTGAAGGTCTCACCCATCCAGCAGTCAGCATTCGGGCAACATTCTCCGAAACTGTAACTGCCATCCCAGCAATCCTTTGTCGTTGAAGGATCACCACGGCAACATCGTTCTTTGGTGAAGCCAGCATGCCAACAAACATCTGAAGAGATATCTCTCAGTGCAGCTGTTTCATCAGCCAGGCTGTCATGCCACTCTTGGACGCTCTCAATGGAATCCCGTGCCAGCAAACTGTCCCTGACCCCCACCCCATGCGCAGGCACTGCAGCTATTACAGGCCATCGGAGAAGCGGCAACGGCCATGGCATCCGTTGCATTCCCACGAAACAATGGCCAAACCTCTTGAGTCAACTGGAACAAAACTTGAGTCAACAACTGAGTCAACAACTGAGTCAACTTGAGAACATCCTCTGATCTTTGTTGTACGAGTATCTGCTTACTCTGCTTTATGCTGCTTACTCTTTCACGCGTCTGCCATTCCTGTCTTTGCTGTGGACGGTGCTAACCCATGCTTCTTCACTTTCCAAGGCAAGGCATAATTTTTGCCACACATGGACTACAAGTGGACCCAAGGTGTTGACTGAAGTTGCGAAAAAGCTTCCATTTTGTCAAAATCAAGAAATGATAGAAATGTCCATAAATGTGTCAAGGATCTTTATCCCAGGCGTCCGATCATGAAATGAACATGCTTCAAAAAACTGTGATGCGAGCCATGCCTACTCTCTCCATCTTGATGCAAGCCAGCTACCGGTGCGCACCGAAGGTGCTGCTCAAAACAATTTCAACTTTTAAACTGCAGCTCCAAAATATGCAAAGAGACATAGAAACCACACAAGCATGAAAAGAAATCTAAATTCCGTCAGTTTCTAAAGCCTCCAATCTTGCATCACAGGCTTATATTTTCAGCTGCCCCAGCATACAAGATCATACAAGGATATACAAGGTGGCACTCTCGCGAGACAGCGCGGTTCGGTGTGGTCAGTCCAAAAAGTACTTTGCCACAGCTCCACTCTTGGCGAGGTGAACATAGCGCTGCAGCAAGTGGGTGAAAATCGGCAAACGTTCTTCCTGCCTTAGCAACTTCAATGATTCACCACCCAGCACTGTTCAACAAGTAAGGCAGCCTCCCAACCGAAAAATTGAAAAGCAATAGCCATCGTAGCCACCACCAGTGGCATGACATGGCATAACGGCATAACCGCTTCGAAAATTGAAGGGAAGGGGTGTTGAAATGTTTTGAAAGGTGTTCAGATGTATATAATTGTATTTAGATGATTTAAAGGCAAAAGCTTGGCAAAAGCTCGGCATAAGTGACGTGCTGTAGGAGAAGTGCGCTGCGATGCTTCTGCCAAGAGCACAAGCATGTTGGCCTCTACGCTCTGCGTGATTGCTGCCGAACTCCTCTTCGTCATCCCCCGGGCCATGCACACGGGACTAGTCCTCATCCCGTCCACGTGTCCACGTCCAGTGCGCAGTGTCCACGCCGTCCAGTGTCTTGAGATGTCTTGACAAACACTGACCTCCTGTCCACAGTATTTCTTGCTATACGTCATGCCCATGATCATCAGATCTACCACTGATTGGGGCCAAAAGAGTCCTGTTTGTTCCGCAAATGCCTTTATCTGCCAAGCTTCCATGTCCCATTACGGCCAAAAAGTATCGAATATCGAACAGTTGTCTGAATTCTGTCCCCGAGTTGCCAAGGCAAAGATCTGACAATAATCGCACTCAGTGAGTGACTTGGTAGTGACTCTGGCGAATTGAAATAATTGGACGGCAATGATAGATCGACCATCTGTCGGCCACAGACGGACCATCACTTGTGCAGATCCATCGCGGCTCAATGTTGGACCAAGGGCCAGTGTCCTTAAGCTGAGATTTTGGGTCCACTTCTGCCCAGACCAAGAGTCACAATGGGCGGCATGGCCGCGAAGATCTCGCAGGAAACATGCGGAATCGAATCCATGAGCCAAAGCTCTACAGCTGCAATGAAATCTAAAGCAAGGCTGAAATGACACGGAGTCTCTGGCGCTTCATGACAGCTCTGTTGAAAAGGTTCACTCATGAATGCCCGCAAATGAGAAGCTTTAAGATTTAAGGGTGCTCTTCGAGGGATGCTCAGGGTCCAGCCTGGCTTCAGGAGCAATCACCTAATTTCAAAGGGAGGCTTCACAAAAAGCAACGAATGCAACGAGTAAATCTGATATAATCTGATTGGGAGCAAGAAAAATGCTGCGCGAGGCCACTGGCTCAACGAAAGCGCATTCGACTGTGTTCAGCGGGCAGATGCATTTTTTCATCCTGCGTCTCCACTCATGGCAAGGTGCCAGCGGACGAACCGCTGGGAAGCTGCCAACCGCCTCACACCCGCTAAGTCTCATCTTCAAGAGCTTCACTTCCACTTAGTTCATCTCTGACTATCGTATTCGTATGTGCTATATGATTGATATGTGATTCCTACCGATTTTTCATGACTAAACTAGGAAGAAGGCGAAGCCGAAAATGGTCAACTTGCCAACTGGCAGCCTGTGCCCCGCCTACTCCGGCCGGTCGCTTCGCAAAGCTCATGGGATCTGGTGCCTGAGCTGACTGCTTTACAAACGATGCCCTTCCAACAGTCAGGTTTTAGGAAGAAAAATCTTGTAAAAACAATGGATTGATGTAAAAATGTTGTAAAAATATTTAAAATGTTTAAAGAGGACGTCCAAGTGAAACCTCTGCGATCCAGCTGAGGCTCGGGCACTGCTTGCTATACATCGCAGTGGGATTCACACGGCTTATGCGTAGTAGTGGGACTTTGAGCGCGGATTTGGAGGTCCTGCATAGTCCGGTCCGTCAGCCAAGGTTGCGGCCATCAGACGGCCACTCAGCGGAACATGGGCTGCACGGAGCCGTTCCAAGAGCGGTGCTGCCATCTCTTCACGCAAACCTTTCTGAACCAAGGCCGCCAACAAACTCTCCAAACAATCCTGGTCAATGGTGACACCATGACACTTGCCTTTGCCGTTGAGTCCAAGCACATCATCCACCACCTGTACGGCATCTTTCAATTGGCCCATGCGCACCAAACCCGACACCAGTGATGTACAAGCCCTTGTGTCAGCACTCTGCCCTGTAGCGCGCATATCACGGAACACTTGCAACGCTTTGGCAGGGCTGCCATTCATCAGGCAAGCTCCCATCAAGCAAGACCAGACTTGGCAATTTGGAATGAAGTTCCCGCGCTTCGGCAAGGTAGTCATGCATGCAAAGGCCTTGTCCAGCTGCTTCTGGCGACTGTAGAACTTCACCAGGATGCCCAATGTGAAGTTCGTTGGGCTGATACGGTGCTCCTCCATACTCTCAAGGATTGGATCCACAAGATCTGTGCGCTTGTGCTTGGTGCATCCGTCAAGGATGGTGTTGTACACGATGGCATCGTGGTGCATGCCACTGTCCTGCATGCTGCGCAAGACATCCATTGCCTTGTCCAGATCTCCTTTCACGGCATAGCCTTTCACAATGGTGGAGTGCGTAATGCCGTCTGGCTTGCAACCGTCTTCGGCCATGGCTTCCACAATGAGCAGCACCTCATCCATGTTCCCCACTCGAGCTTGAGCATCGACGAAGGCGTTGCATGCGGCGGTGTTCATCCTCACACCCTTGCTGCGCATTTCATGCCACAGAGACATGGCACGTTGCGTCTGCCCTGTGGTGGTGAAGCCTTTGACGAGGATGGAGCAAAGCACCGCGTTAGGCTTCAGAGTGCTGGCCTCCTCAGAGCGATCAACAAAATTCACAAAATGAAAAAACTGTTTCAAATAAGCATAAACTAGTTTACTTTGATTTGTTGTGTTTTGTTTTACTGAATTTGTTTTGTTTTACTGAATTTGGGGAATTGCTGGGGCCTTAGGCTGGGAAGCAATTCCCCAAATACAGCCTTTCAATGTGTCAGAAAACTGGGAGTTTTTCAAAAGGAACAGCTCAACTGAACGATTTCTTCATGTTGTGGAGTACCGCTTTGGATTCTAATGATTCTAAGATAATCTAAGCAGTCATTTGATGTCATTTGATGCAGTACCTGTTGTTTTTTTGTTGTGTCAGTTTTGGTCAAAGCCACGAAGAGCTTCACGGCTTCATCCACTTGGTTGTTGCACACGAGCGCATCGAGCATGCAGCCGAAGACGATGTCATTGGGCTCCAAGCCTCGCTGACCTTGCATCTCCTTAGAACGAAAACTCACCTCTTCACCATGTCAGACCATGTCAGACCATGTCAGGCCTTTGAGGCTTCGTGAAAGGAGCCATGCACTTGGGCCAAGTCGCTTAGGTGAACTTAGATGAAGTTAGGTGATCTGTGCTTTGTGATGATAGAATTGGGTAAAGAACATGATGATCATCACAGATCATTTCACCACTATGGTGAACGAATGCGAACGACAAGGACTGAGCTTTCGCAACGGAGTCTGACTGCAACCTACCAAGTAAGGCGCGAAGGCATTCCATTGCCAACACAGGGTTGAATTTGGATCACCGATTGTACATGCTGTGTGCATACCCAAGAACCTACATGATTGCTTCATTAAATCTACATGACTGACGCTGCACCTGGACGATCCTGAATGTCGAGATCTGTCGACTGTCGACCAAGTGTCGTTCCAGAAGTGCCAGCACTTCTCTGGGCGCTTCAGGTTTGCGTATGCCTTGATGATCGAGCCATAAGTAGGAACTGAAGGTCGCAAGTTTGACTGCTCCTTGGTCCAGTCGTGTCCAGTCATGGCTTGGCGTTAGGCCTATTAGGCCCTGAGCCATGTGGGCCAGTGATCTTATCTCACACAATTCTTCACAACACTTTGAGATGTCGGAAACAGGGCACAGGATGAAAGTGGCCAGGCCCAAACATCTGACGGAATCTAACAATCTAACGCTGACAAGGCACGAATTTGCTGAGGAGGCTCTCCAAACGCCTGCGAGAGAGAGCTCTCTCCCAGGTGCTTTCATCATCTTTCATCATCATGATCTTAATGAAGGACTCTTTAGACTTGAGATCAGTTCAAGGTTTACTTTACTCAAAACAACGGACTCTTGGGAGTTGAGACCCATCGTGAATCATTGCGACCTATTCCAGGCTTTTCCACTTGGCAATCTGAGGGCAGGACTTTGTTGCATCCATGACTCTTGAGAAAGGACACTTGTTTTTGAGGACAATGATGAAAGAATGTGAAAGGAACGCAAACAGACAAGACGACTGCAACACTCCAACTCGTCGGAATGTTGAAACAGGTTAAAACAGGTTAAAACAATGCAGCACGGTCACCATGGTGCAATTTGGTCCTTGCCAGGCGTCCGGCCTGTATTCCTTGTGGCGAATGTAGGTCTCCAACACCTGGGACAATGATCATCGATCCACAGCTGTCCAATGTTGTCCAATGTTGTTCACCTGAAACCCAAACATCCCAACGGCCTAAAATCGGTTTAAGCCGAGCTGCTGTGTTCATCAGAATCTCATCGGAGCAGGGATCAATGCTGGAGCGATCCAAAAAGCTCAGGCAGCGATTTACCTCAAAACAATTCAAAACATCAGTCAACTGAGTCAACTGAAGCTTAGAGCAAAAGCTGAACACCGTCACCATAGCTGCGAGGCCGAGCCAAAATCCAAAACAACCATTCTCCGTGCAATTCGCTAAAAAATCAAAATTTTAAAAGATCTCGATGATTCAACTAGCTATATTCTAGTATATATTTACTATTGGAATACGAATTACGCGGCTTCAACTGGACGTGTTCCCGCAGCCGAGGGACATCCTTGCTGCCTTTGGCTCTCTTCAGCGCCTTGAGCATGATGGACACCTCAAGAAACGACAAGACCCAGAACGCAAGGAAAAAAACAAGACCAGAACCATCCAGAACCCCATGTGGAGATTTAAAGTTGTTCTGTTTCTGTCCCATATGCTTTGCAGTGAGCGAGCGTGCTTGCAAGCAACAGTGTAGTGGTCAGGCTTCACGTTCATTTGTTCCTTGACCGGTTGGAAGAAGGTGATGAGATTTACGAAATGTGGGTGATTTTCTGGGTGAGTCTGGCTTCTCTAGACTCTAGGCGAAAGAGGGATACGCCTTGTTGAGGTGACATACCCAGTGTTAACGTTAATTGAGGCATGCTGAGGTCACTACATTCTTATTCATTCTTATATAAATGATTTGGAACTTGCATAGCACGGCCGTGCAAAACTGGCACAGAATCAGTCTCCAGAGGCAAAAATGTTCTGCAAGCAAAGCTCCATTTTGGCGATGGTGTCCCACGCATCTTCAAAGTTGCCGCAATTCACAGCTGCATTGAGGATGCCTTGGCAGCTCGTGACAGCTTGACATGGACATGATTGGAAATCAGGTTTGCTGACAAGGTATGACTAGATACACCAAGGATGATCTGAACAGAAACAATCAGAAGCCACAAGAGCCAAGAGGATCGGAGTAGACCCAGATCCGAGAGGCAGTTGTAGGAAACATCATTTGGCTCGAAGTTCGCGGCCGACATCTCAGACAGGAGGTCCTGGTCCAGTACTCAGAACATCTCAGAGCGTATCAACATCCGGAGCTTCCAAAACAAACCAGAGGAAAAAAGAAAGCAGATTGGCACAAAGTCCCATGCAAAGCGCACAACGACTGGGAGGTCTTCACATCTTGGCGCACTTGCAGAACACTTGAAACGGCCTGCAGCACCGGACTGTCCTTGGCGCCTTTGATGTCGTTCTTGTTGCAGTATCCTTTCAGCAAGGTGTTGTAGGTGATGATATCCTCAGCGCCACAGCATTCTCGAGTCATGACTCAACTCCATACGAGCCCCTGCAGAACCCCCTTGGAACAAATTCAGACGGCCATGAATCCTGAACCATGCCCGGATTGAAACCCTAAACATCCCAAAACCGCAATCAAGTCATGAACAGCAGTGCCGAACAATGCCAAAGAGTTTGTAGCGAAACTGGTGAGTCAAGGGCGTACAGATGTACACAATATAGATCAGTATAGTGCAGACACGCTACCAGCAGGCCAAGTTCCTGGAAAAATCACTTGGTGAAAAACAAACTCACTTTGTGCTCGGTTTATTTTGCTTTCGTATTGGTACTTGGATACCTTTGTAAGCACAATCGCTTCGGTGAATGCAACCAATTTGAACTGGCTCTCAGACCCTTTGAGGTGCTATCTGCAGCTGTTCTTGACATGTACGCTTTGGCACCCCTGCAACTTGCAAATTTGATCATTTCTGCATTGTCCGTTTTTGAGAACAGCTCTCCTTCATCTCTTGAACCAGCTGTCTGCCACGGTGGATATCGCCAGCTTTCACGCAAACATCCAAGACACAGTTGAAGGCAATGGCATCTGGCTTGACCTCAACGCAGCCCCGTGCTCTGCTAGCTACAAAGCCTTGTGGGATGAGATTGAATGGAAAAGAAAATGTATTCCTGATCAATATTGAACCTCCACTTTTTCATCTCCTATTTCTGCATCTAACCATCTACAAAGCCCTGGCGACTGACCCTAGATACCCTAGTTAGTTCAAATGATGTTCTCGACTAGGACTTGGGTTGTCCAAGACCAGGTTGGGCAAGCTGCATTGTTCTCACGAAGGCGTTGGATGATACCAAACGCACGGTCGACATCACGGTCACGACCAGCAGCCTTGATGAGGGACATGTAGTTCCTGAGCGAAATCAACTCCCTTTTAATGTCAAAGAGGAAGGACAAAAATTGTGGGACCGCGCATTCCATCGTATATTTCAAGCCCAATCACAACACTTGCCGCCTGAGCAGCACCCGTGGTATATTTTGTCTGTAAAGATGTATGTGACGTCTTCACATGAACCGGCTAAAGATGTTCTGAAAAAGGGCTAAAGATGTATATCCGTCATATAATGTACGGTGTATGTACACCTTTCCTGTCCTCACATAAGATGTTCCTTCGCTCCAAGGGTCTGGATGTCGAGCACGGAGAGCTTCTCGGAGAGCTCTTGGGACAAGGCGGTCCTGCCGCATTCCACGGAGAACTTCATCAGGCAGCCGTACATCATCTGATCCGGTTCCAGTCCGTCGGACCTGATCTGGTCGTACAAATCACAGGCCTTGCCGTACATCCCGCTGTAGGCGTAGACTTTCATCAGACCACTGTAGACGGCGATGGTCATTCCAGCACCGGCACCACCTGCACGCACGAAGCGGATGATCTCCTCAGCGAAGCTCAGGAACTTGCCCTCGGCACAGCGAGCCAAGAGTCCGACACACAGGCCTTCGCTGATGGTGTGGCCTTCGGTCTGCATCTCTTTGAAGATCTCAAGTGCACGGACATCACAATCCTCTGCATAGGCCTTCAGCATGGCATCATAGGCATGCATGTTGAAAGGGACGCGGGCAGTACGAGCATGCTGTTCCACTTGTCGGGCCAGCTTTGCATCATGACTCTTCACACATTCCTCAAGGATCACCGTGACAGCTTCTGTGCCAAGAGTGATGCCCTCCTCCAAAAGTTGCTCGTACATTGTGGCAGCCTTCCCATTCTCAGCAGCCACGCGTAAAAACTGAGCCACGGCAAAGGCAGGTACGACATGCCCGGATTTGGTCATTGCGATGATGCGGTGGAAGACCTCGTCCACCAAGCCATTCTTCAGGAAGCCCTTGATGATCAGCGAGTGGCCACGTGGAGATAGTTTCAGCCTGTCTTTGCGCATCAAAGCTTCAAACTCAGTCACCTTCTCAGGATGACCAGCAGAAGCAAATCCTCCAAGAACCACCTCAAACATCGAGCAGCTGCGAGTCAAGCTCAGTTTCTTCTGGAACACGTCCCACAACTCCATCATCACCTCAACGTTGCCAGAACGTGCCACCGTGTCCAAGATCACCGTACCACACCACGAATTCACCAAGCTGTCCTTGTGCATCTCAAGGTGTCCAATGATTTCATCAACCAACGTCTCGGGCTCTGCATCGATGAATGCTTGGACAACGGGCTTCAGCAGGTCTCTCCTTCGAAATGGCAAGTGAACAACAAGTGAACAACAAGTGAACAAGAAGCGAGCATGATAAGGATGCAAAATATATCAAAATATGCAAATTGAGGCAAGCAGCTCGGTGGCTGTGATGGTAAATGAAGCGAAGTAATAAAAACATGATGCAATGTGTCCATGTGAGGCTACGAAGCACTACACACATTGTGTGCGTGTGCATATTGCATAGGTATTGCAGGTGAAAAGGATCCAAAATGATCCAAACCTGCATAGGTATACCTGCATGATACCTGCATGCAATGTCCGTCCGAAGTTCCCAACGCTTCTAACGCTTCTCGCCGAGTCTCGGTGTGGGTGCCTTGCTCTGTTCGGCTCGCCATGCTTCCAGAAGTTTCGAGGCGTTACCCGCAGCGGCTTCGGCTTCAAGTGTCTTGCGAACCTCAAAAAAGACACAGAAAGACAGGGTGAGAGGAAAGATTTATAAATGTGGAAAGATTTGGATATATTTGGATGGATTTAGAATGATTTGAATTCGAGGGTTGATGAGAACTCTACCCAGAGCTTTTCTTCAAATGAGACTGGTGCCAGCTGCCAGAAAAAGAATGGATTGGAAGCTGGAAGCGATTGGGACTACGCAGACTAACACGGAATTCGGAAACCTGAAAACAGAAATATGTCGTAATATGTCATGACTGTCATAATTGTCATAATGCTATAATTTATAATCACATCAATCACATCTGTCTTTGGGGAATGTCAATGCGTGCGCGAAGGAATGTCAACTTTAGCAGAGGCACCGGAGCACGGAACTGTGGCTCAAGGCTTTTCACCCTTGAAGTTCCGTCTTTTTGAAACTTCTTCCCTTTGCGAAAGTTCTCGGCACGGAGATAGAAAAAGCCCATGGAGAAGAAAAACAGGAAGGAAAGCTCCACCCATAGCGGAGCCAACGAGTTGTAGACAGCCTCGAGGGTCTGCGATGCTGTCGATGGGAGCGCCATGGTAGGCTACAGAACGAACGCTTTGCTGGGTTTTCTTAGCTGAGCAGACGAGGGTTACCACTCGCCTACAGAAGTCCACAGAAGACTCGAGATGTTGCCCAAAGGGTGTTTGGGCCCACTTGCTTTCTTGAACCAAAGACCGGCAAAAATGCAAAGCATCTGGAATTTGCACTCACGAAACCTCAGAAAGTATTTCACTGTCTCAATCTGTTCATTACTCATATCTAGCTTCTCGCTTGGTCTGACAAGTGGTCCTAAGCTGACCAGCAGCCTCTTTGCAGCATATCGAAGATTAAGAGTCGAGGCACACAACAGGTGCCATATGAAATATCAAAATAATGTAATCACTTGACTACTGGTTCATGATCGGTTCTGCTATGTACATTTGCCGCTTTCACGGCCAGCAGCCACTTGGCTGCGGAAAAGTCCAAGATGCAGCGAAATTCCCAAGAGTTTGCACCATAAGGAGTCTTAAGATGTCCTAAGGCTTTAAATTGCTCGGTGACACAGCCTTGGCAGCTTCGGCGAGAGCTCGGGCCTCACGAATCTTCATCGTCGCTGGACTCTACCAATGGAGCCGAAGAGTTAAGGTCATCCATCAAGTCTTGCAGGTCCTGATTTTATCTGATTATCAGGTCACTTACAAAACACGGAGGGATGAGTCAACAACTTCCAGTAACCACTGGAAAAGGTTCGGTCCGAAACTGAAGACTGGGATGGCTGCTCGAGCAAAAGAAGCAAGAGTCAGAAACACTTGAGTTTGAGTTTGAACCTCTTGGTCCGAGCAACACGTACTGTACATTTGCTTGCAGGAAATCTTGCTACTACTTACCAGTTTGTGAGATGGCAAAACCAATGAACAAAATTTCCCCCGGCATCCTGTTGACATCCTACTTGATCCTGAATTTTGTCAGAACCCTCTCCTCTGGAGCTGGGGGTTCTGGCGCGTCCCCATCCATGTCTTCCGAGCTCTCGTCATTCTCATCCTCCTCTTCCTCGCTGTCACTGTCCTCATCTTCGCCCGAGCGCATCTGCCCTTCGTATCTTCGCATCCCTTCGTGCCCTTCGTGCCCTTCCTCGCTTTCCATCTGCCGAAACAGCCTCCGAATCACAAGATTGAAGGCCATTTCATCACCAGAATCTTCGGGTTCCTCGGCTTCAACATCCGCCGGAACGGGCAGCTGCTGGAAGAAAGCGGAGTTGCGGCCAATGTCATCGAAGCAGGCAACCCACACATCAGAAAAGGTGCCTTTGCAAGGATGCCAGCCGCCATAGACCATAGCTAAACCACCAGGTAGAGCACAACCACCACCAAAGGCACGGGCTGCAGGCCCTTTAGTCTTACATTCCAACACTCTTTCACGATTTCCAGTGATTCCAGTGGTGCAGGTGACAGCACAAGCGCGCTGCAAAGGCGGTCGACCACCACCCATCATCACCACCGTGTCAGTACCTGACAACCTCACAGCCACGTGGCCACGACCTCCTGGCTCCACTGAGCTCTGGTGGGCTTCCCACCGAAACTGGGCACCCTCCAAGCCGCACAACCAATATTCGGAAGCAACGAAGTCGCGACCACCACGAGGAGGTCCACCGTTACTGTCATCACCTCCACCACCTCCCAAGATAAGAATGGCATACTCCAACTTCTGACCACTGCCAACAGTGCATGGTACAAGGGTGGCACTATGTGAATTCTGCGGCTCTGGTGAGGAAGTTCCCATGTCAATCTCAGTCCAGTGATAGTTGGAAAAGTCAAGGAGACTCATAGCATTTGAGTTCGCACCATTCACACAGCCACCAAAAACCAGCAGGTAGCCATCAGGGTAGAGGTGGCCAGCAATGCTGGGAGGGACGTAAGTTGCGCTGTGATTGGCTCTGGGCATCTGGGATCCCGTTCTGACCCATCGAGCTTTGACGCCGGCAGCACCGTCACGGCAGTCGATCTCCATGATGCCATACATGCCACTTTCCTCATAGTAGCCTCAGACTCGCAGACTCCCGGACTTCACATGGCTTCACATGACTTCACCACGGACTGATATTCAATCAAACTACTTCGCAAACTGTCCAAGATGGGCAAAAAAACACCAAAAAACACCATATCACTGATATAAGCACAAGACCTCCGTGGCGCCATCCTCCTGTCACTATGACCCGAAACACGCCAGAGTCGTCCCCCAAGTCATTCACATCCTCCAAAACGGTTGTCTTAGCTTCATAGGTTGGAGGAGGGCCACTACCTTGAACCATCACCTCTTGAAAGTGCATGGGTGCCTGCAAGGCTGCAACATGAAGATCTCTCATGGGACCAAAGCCCCATCCTCCAAAGATAAAGACATAGCCGTGTTTGTAAAACACTCCAGGCGATCCTTCCCTGGCCCCGAGGTTGGACCGTGGAAGCGGCACTTGGCGCCACTCCACACTGTCGCACAAAGTGCGTCGAATCAGCTGACGGTACAGCCACTTCGGAGCCTCGGCGCATTCGCTGAGGCTCCGGCCTTCGCCGGGGAATTCCTGCGTCGCAAAGACTGCGTCGACTTCTTCGACTTCTTCGACTTCATTCATGTTCCGAATGACCCAAGCGAAAGCAACAAGAAAATACAAAGAAAAATAAAGAAAATATCAAGAAACATCAAGAAACAAAATCCACCAGGGGCCCCTGTAAGGTTTTTGCCAAACTAATTGTCATTTCCAGCAGGTGTCCTGTGCCAGAAAGGCCGTCCACAGGGAATTCCTCAGCAAGATGCAGTCGCTTCGCTTGACCAATTCTGTCAACAACTTCAGACACTGGCAAAATTGATTCAAACAGGGTAACATCCCTCGACATACATGTGAACTACATGTGAACTACATGTGTATTCCGTTTCTTCCATTCCTTCATCCTCGAAGTCTTCTGCTAGCGTCGGCTCTCCAAAGACGAGGATGGACTGCAGAAATTTGGAGCACGGCTCCAACGAGGTCAGCACCTCTGTGGCTCGGAGGCCTCAGAAGTACAAGTGAAGTACAAAACGGTCTGAGAATTCTGGACACCCCCAGCCTCTACAGATTTCCAAAATGAGACGAGACAAGACATCTAGTCAGCTCTGTGCAACTGACAAGACTTCAAATGGAATAAATAGAAAAGAAAGGGACTATGAGCGGTCACAGCCAATCAGTGACACAAACCTGTGCATTTAGTTCTGGTATGCATATTTTGGTAGCGCATGTGATATATGCACAAACGTACTGTGGGTTTGTCATCCTATGTCAATGTGTGCATGTGTATGTGTTGGTATGACTACTGGTAGAAATTGTTTCTGAGTGTTGGAGTCTTGATTGATCTGCCACTGAGATACAGCGAAACACGGATGACAGTACCTTGGCTGTGAAGCGCCCATGCCAAACACACAGCAAAGAGCGACTAAGGGATGTTAACCTGCACTGCCTTGAACGATTTCCACATGTGCCTTCTGAAGAAGGATGTCCTGTAATTTTCAACAAGTGACTTCTTCACTCAAATCTCGGAGGCCTCATGAAGTCTTTGTGGCGGATAGCAGTGGCACAATGCTGGCACATAGTGTGTGACTTGAAGACAGCGACTTGCCTGGCCTAAACTTCGAGTATGGGAGCCCGCCGTCACCCAGGCCTCAGAAAATGGGGATGGCACTGCTCTCACACCAGGATTCCATAGGATGACCCTGTGCTTAGCACTGACTATAGCGGCAGTGCAGCAAGAAAAGAAGGGAATCACCTGATTTGGCAAGGAACGACTTCGCCTTCAGACTTGCCCTGCTGGATATCTTGGCGTAACACCTTGAAAAAGTGAGGCTGGAGGAAAAGTCTGTCCAATTTTTTCGGGGGACACTACACCGCCCTCCCCTTTTCCACACTGCGTTGCACTTGAGAAGGACCTCCTTTGTAGTTTCTGTGCGACCTCTGTGGCCATTCGAATACCGACCTCAGGATCACACCTCATCTGAAGCCTTCCGACGACGAGCACAAAAGCGGCAGGCCATGGCCACAAAATCTACGTCAGATGCGATGGGGCTTCGGGCTTCTTTTGAGCCAACGCTGCATGGCATCTGCGTGGCATGTTCTGTGGAATCCGTGGATTCCGTGGAATCCGTGGAATGTGGCATGTTCAGACTGTTCAAACTCCAATAATCGCCCTAAAATGCTCTAAAATCATACAGCCAGAGATCAGCTGGAGCTTCTCTCCAAAGGTCAGTCGCCAAATTTCATCAGGCTCAGACAGGGTCGCGTAGGGAAGAAAAGGGTCATAAAGGGCTGAAAAGGCCAAGAGCATCGGGCGCTGATGGGTCCTGCATGCGCTGCACATCCAAGCCATTCCAAGCCACTCAGCCACTCCCCGGAGCATCACAACGCGTGTCAAGCACTGGCATTGATGTGCAAACGGCGCAGTGTTCTCAAAGGGCCATTTTTTTTCTGGGACCTGTTCCCCTGGACTTGACACCTGTTGGTGCCCTTTGGTGCCATTCTTTGATGGCATTGACATTAACTCCATTAACCCTTTCACTGATGCCAACTAGTTGCACCAGAACCGGTGCCGATCTACATCTGCTTGCAGGTGTCGGGCACCTTATGACACAACACGCCCAAAGAGATTCCATGCATCATCGCAAGACATTGCAACTGCATCCCTGCTGTCGGGTCCCATAAGAATTTGTTTCAGTATTAGGTGTTTCAGGTGTTTCAATGCCTAACAGTTTCTCAATCCATCTCAATCCTAAGTCGAATCAGTTGAGGCCAGGACTGCAATAGCCAACATTGCGGCAGATCGGACAACGAACCAAGTCCGTCCGCATCGTCATACAAACTGGACACCTGATGGCAAATGGACGTGACTGACGCAAGAGGCGCAGGCTCCAAGAAGTTCACACTGAATGCACTTTGAAAAATGGAGAAGAGATGAGAAGGGTTTGGAGCCAAATGGTTTTGCCAATTGGCACGACTTTGGTTTCCCAAATGTAGCTTTGGCACTGGACACGCGTGTTCATGGACAGCATCATTGGCACGTCCACGCATTCTGAACCTGCCAAGGAGAGAATTCAAAGGCTTTCAAAGGCGCCTGCCTAGAAGTACTGTTTTGGTGATTCAAGGTGCTTCCGCCCAAGCTACAGCTGCCTTCGAGACATTCGGGCTTCATAGTTCCTCAAGCTGACAAAGTCCCCGATATTTGTTCTGGAGAAGCCAATGTTTTCAAGTGATTGCAAGTGATGGCAAGTGATGGCAAGTGATGGCAAGTGATGGCAAGTGATGGCAAGTGATGGCAAGTGATGGCAAATGATGGCAAGTGATGTGCAAGTGATGGTAAGTGATGGCAAGTGATGGCAAGTGATGGTAAATGATGGCAAGTGATGGCAAGTGGTGGCAAGTGATGGCAAGTGATGGCAAGTGATGGCAAATGATGGCAAGTGATGGCAAGTGATGGCAAGTGATGGCAAGTGATGGCAAGTGATGGCAAATGATGGCAAGTGATGGTAAATGATGGCAAGTGATGGCAAGTGGTGGCAAGTGATGGCAAATGATAGCAGATGATGGCAAGTGATGGCAAGTGACGGCAAGTGGCGGCAAGTGATGGCAAATGATGGCAAATGATGGCAAGTGATGGCAAGTGATGGCAAGTGATGGCAAGTGGTGGCAAGTGATGGCAAATGATTGCAAATGATGGCAAGTGATGGCAAGTGATGGCAAGTGATGGCAAGTGATGGCAAATGATGGCAAGTGATGGCAAATGATGGCAAATGATGGCAAGTGATGGCAAATGATGGCAAGTGATGGCAAGTGATGGCAAGTGATGGCAAGTGGTGGCAAATGATGGCAAGTGATGGCAAGTGATGGCAAATGATGGCAAGTGGTGGCAAGTGGTGGCAAGTGGTGGCAAGTGATGGCAAATGATGGCAAGTGGTGGCAAGTGGTGGCAAGTGATGGCAAATGATGGCAAGATTTGGCAAGTGATGGCAAGTGATGGCAAGTGATGGCAAGTGATGGCAAGTGATGGCAAGTGATGGCAAGTGATGGTAAATGATGGCAAGTGATGGCAAGTGGTGGCAAGTGATGGCAAGTGATGGCAAGTGATGGCAAGTGATGGCAAATGATGGCAAGTGATGGCAAGTGATGGCAAGTGATGGCAACTGATGGCAAGTGATGGCAAGTGATGGCAAGTGATGGCAAGTGATGGTAAGTTTTGGAGCTGTTGGAAGTTCGAAGATGCTTAAGACATCCCAGAGCCTCCATGTCCACGACTGAGCACCCAACGATCTCCATGCAAACGTTGCCGCAGGACTGCTGCCTGCAAAGGCAGTCTCTGCTGGCTCAGATTGGCTGAGAGTGGCTCAGATTGGCTCAGGCTCACATCAAACTTTTGCTGATTTCGACATGCATGGCTTCATCTCACAAAGTCCGAACCAGTGCCCATCGCCTTTTGGAGAAGCGACCCAGCAGCTTGTTGCTCCAGGACTGCAATCCGATCCAGTGCATGCAGATCATCCCTGGAGGCAAAATTTCATACGATTTCCATGGATTCCCATTGATTTCCCCTTTGCCGAAGTGCTTCTGCCGCATTTTACGCACATCCAGTGTGATAGCACTATCTTCTGAAAGCCCTTCTGAGAGCATCTGCTGAGTTCTGGACTTCAGGTGCTGAACAACCTTCATGGTCAACGCATTCCACTCATCTGTCTCGTCCCAGGCCGCCTGACAAAGCGAAGTGGTGAAGTGGAAGCAAGCACAGGTGAAATGCCTGAAGTCAACTGCAGATGTCGTCCTCAAGCCTCAAGAATGCTGTGGAAAAAAACGTCTAGCACCACCAACTAGAGTGACGTCCAGTGAAAACTCGACACCATAATCAGAATAATATAGAATATTTAACCATAATCAGAAATATTACACAATATTACAGTACACAAAATGTCACAAAGCTGAGGAAACACAACTCCCGGCGTCACCAGCTTGACGCCAGGGCACATCAAAGGCCGTGCACGCCAGTAGTAGGTCAGCAAAAGCCTGTGAAGGAACAAACTGCAGCCACAGCCAATCAAATCCATGGCTCCGCGACATAATTTGAAGGTATTTGCACAGTATTTGAAGCCTTTACTTCAACATCTTCAACCAAACCTCCGTTTCACTGGCAGGTCCATTTGCGGCCAAATCATCAAGAGTCACCTGCGAGGTGACAGAGATTCTGCTGGTAGGAACGGCAGAAATCGGCGTGCAAAATCTCATGACTGCACCATTAAATTTACACGTTGCAAACAAGCCGCGGAAAGCAGGCCCCGGCCATCAGGCAGCACACCACCAAACCTTAAGTTCACTTCTGCTCAGGAGGCCCCCAACAATACTCACAATATCTCACAATATCATACAGATCAAACACGATCAAACCGCTGCAAATGGATTGTTCAACATTGTTCAACGGATTCGATGGTTCTATTTGTTCAACAGCCAAGCATGCCCAGCATGCGTGCAGGTGTGCACAGTATAGGCACGCGCCGTGGCGCCGCCAAGCTGCTCTGGATGCTTCCCCTGCGACTCGTCCAACACCTCTTCCAAGACTTGCACCTGACGACCGGAACATCCAGGAACTGAAAAGTACAAGAGATAAACAAATGTAAACACCTTGCACAAATATGAACAATGCCAGAGTGTCATGATGTTGCATGATGTTTCATGCTGTATGTTGATTGAATTTCTACTTTGGGTTGGACATGTTGGCATGTCGCACATGTTAGACTGGATCACCTAGCATCACCCCCAAATCCTCGACAGCACCTCGCCATTGATGATGCTGCAAAGGGCTCTAGCACATGCAGCTCTCTTGAAGCGCTCTTTCCCCCGCCTTGGAAAAAATCAAAAGAGCTGCACTGCCAAGTCCCAGAAGGTTTGAAGTTTGCCAGCTGTCTAAGAAGTAATCGGCAAGCGTTTCAGTATCCCAGCCAGGCCACGTCATAGCGTACAAAGCCTCACAGCAAGGCAACTGTCAAAACTCTGAAAGGGAAAGATGCTGCACACCACGTCAACCAAAGCACGACACCGGTTGGAAGCTTTCCCGAGCATTGGACCAAGTGCTTTTACAAGGGGATATATAATTGGATAATGCTGAAGGATCCTAACGGAACTAAAGTAAATGACAGTGATTTCATTCATCTATTTACCTCGACACCCGAAAGCCATGGTAGCCTCTGGCACGCTGACATCAGGAAGTATTGTGGATCGCCGCTTCAGCCTGAGACAAAGGAACTACAATGCCAAAAACAATTGACCCATTATATACCATACACATCCCCATATGCATAAATTTATTATGTTACTATATCATGTTATTCATACATGTTCGTAAATGGATTTAAATTTATGTACCATAGAGAAGATCAATCCTCAACGATTGGCACTTCAAATCTCTCGCCCCGATTCATGATGGCACAGCAGCCCCATTTGTGATGTGACTATCTTGAACTATTGCAAGCAACTGTCCGTCACTATCCACATATTTGCTGCGGTTTTGCAGCCCCTTGGCCTGTTTACATTGAGCATAGTAGTTATTCCTGGTTTTACCTAAGTCATTAATATAGTGAAGTGTCATGCTGACATGTCAGTCCCTGCAAGTGGGCAAGTGACCAAAGCACTGCCCAGGCTCCAAAACCTATCACCGCACACAGTGCGGATAGGGCAAGGCCGGAATTGGATAAAGCTGCACCCATGGCTCGAAATCGGGCCACAAGTCAATCTGATGTCAGGAAATCCCTGTTTTTTTCTGGCAACGTTGTAGCTACTTGCTGCGTTTTGATAATTCATTGTCTCCTCTTGTCCTCCATTCGTTGAATTTCTGTACTCTGTTTTGGGCGTCATCCTTAAATCCTAAAAGAGCCACGTCATCACAACGAAACTGTCAGGGTCATGCATGGACAGGCAGGCATACAGCAAAAGCGGCAAAAGCTGATACAAGTTGCACACATAGTGCTCTGGTCCACAGTATAGCGACACCCCAAACAGGACCTGGAGGTCCTAGGCACCAATCAGCCTGCAATTGCAGGTGGCGATGCTGGGCACTCCACATGCCAAATCGCCAAATCAACGCACACGCTGCCACCAAAAAGCAATCACCGCAACCCGCATTTTTCTGCTCAGGGAGCACCGTGACACGTTCAGTGGCTAAGCTCAGGCCAGGCTCTTGTAGGCTGGAGTTCCTTTGATCAATTCAATCGCCTTTTCAAGTGACTTTGTTTCACCTGCACGATTGGCCTTGCGTTGATCCAGGTTCTTGGTGATAAAGTCACACTGGGTTTTTTTTTTTCGTTGAATTGAAAGCACGAAAGCAGCAATCCGCAAAAGGAGCTGGGCGCGCAAAAGACTGACAAAACTACTCACTAATGGAGAGGTTGTCGGAGATTCCAAGTTGTGAAAGAATGGGCATGTCNCGCAAAAGGAGCTGGGCGCGCAAAAGACTGACAAAACTACTCACTAATGGAGAGGTTGTCGGAGATTCCAAGTTGTGAAAGAATGGGCATGTCAATGTCATACAAGGTTGCATTGTGGGAAGGCTGGAAGATTTCTTTGTAAGCGTTGAAGCCAGTAGCTGCCTGCTTAACCAGAAGCATCAGCACCTTGTTCATTTTGCGATTGCTGGGGGCTTCCACGTGTGACGTGCAAACCAAGAAATTTTGCAGAGCATGGATTGCATGAGCCAATTTCAGAATGTCGTTCTCGCAAAGATCGTAATTCACCATGAAAAATGTTTCCTTTGACTTGTGCCTGGAGGCAATGCCCAAACCATGGGGAAGGGGGGAGCAGCAAAATTTCCAAAAAACACGGCAGCACGCGTAGTGTTCAATAGAATCATCACAATGTTGGCAACCAAGCTTGCATCTCTGAGTTGTTTCACAGGGAAGCATGTTTCGCATTCTCCGGGCGGTTGGCCAGCCATTGAACCAAACTCGCAGAATAGCAATGACAACTGCAGGACGTGAATGCTTCGAAATGTGCTGAAGACATCGTAGAGCTCTGCGACAAGCAATGTTGCCACGCTCCGAAAGACGCCATCTTTCGAATTTGTCTTGCAAGCGAAGCATCGGGCAATAAGGGGCCGCAGTCTTTTGCTTCAATGCTTTTATCAAAGCTTTTTGGAAACTCCACTGGTTCGAAATTTGTAAAAGAAGTCCTTCAAGATCAATACCCCGAGAGCGAACCTCCAAAATAGCCTTCCAGAGGATACGGTAAAAACTGGCTGAAAACCAAGTAGGAAAAGGACAATTGACCACACCACCATCTAATTCGCGAACCGCTTCTTCACATCGCGCCCCTACTTGACGCCACGTCCGAACCCGAATGGCCAAGGAGAGAATGTGGAAATCGTCAAGTTCAATTGGAAAGTGCCACTTGCGATGGAGATGTTGGGCATCGCGTATGGAGATCCAATTGCCCGGTCCAGGAAACAGTTTCCTGACACAAAGATTCTGAATATCATTGATGTTTGGAGGCAAATCAACCAACTGCATGACGAAGGACAGGGTAGATAACGAAAAGGTCTTGAACATCTTCAACCGGAGAAAACAACCAACAGGGAGGGCGCTCCACTTGTAAAGCCTGTCCAAAAACTTTTGCAAAGGGGCATCCCATTGATGAGAATCAGCAGCAGGACCGACTAAGAATCCCAAATATCTAGCAAAGTGAGCAATCGAGATCAGTTTCCAAGCAGGGCAATGTTCTTGGACAAGTTTGCGCACATTTGTCCAATCACGAACATCCCAAAGAGGGATAAACACAGTCTTCGCAATGTTCAGGCTCAATGCAGAAATTTTTTCAAACTCAGCAAACAAGACACTCAGGAAAGGGATAGAGTTGCACCAATCAGAACAAACTGCGGCAATATCATCAGCAAATGCTCTAACAATGTCAAGTTCGGTGGGCATAACACTCTGCAACTTGCGCAGCAATGAGTCTGTAGCAAGGGCAAAAAGCAGGGGGCTGAGCGGACAACCTTGACGGACACCACTTCGCAAGCAAAATGAAGGGAAAGATTTTCCATGAAGTTTCAACCAATGCTTGTTGTCTTGATAAAAACACCGGATTGCATGAAGAAGTTCGGCAGGGAACCCCCAATGACAAAGAGCGTCCCATAAAAAGTCCTGACAAAGAGAAGGAAAAGCAGCACGGAAATCAAACAACAAAATGGCCGCTCGACTGTGCAGCGTACTTGCCCGCAAGGCACAATGATCAAGTTCCAAGATGTTTTGAAGCATGTGCCTGTCTTTCAGAAAACCACGTTGTGCATTGCAAATGTGTCGCGGNCGTACTTGCCCGCAAGGCACAATGATCAAGTTCCAAGATGTTTTGAAGCATGTGCCTGTCTTTCAGAAAACCACGTTGTGCATTGCAAATGTGTCGCGGAATAATAGTCTCCAAATGTTTCAAAATACAAGTGGCAAGAATTCGGTTTGAAGCATCCACAATGGACAATGGCCTGGTATCACCAGGCCAGTGTGCACAAATCCCGTTGCCCAAATCAGCGCCAGATTTCTTAGGCAAGCAAATGAGAAAAGCATGATTGAAGGCAGGAGGTGCTTCAGTTGATCGATCAAATAAAGCCTGCAAACATTGAAGAAAAATAGGAAGAGCAAGGTCCTTGAAGTTAGCGAAGAGCCCAAAAGGTATCCCATCAGGGCCAGCGGCAGATATAGGAAGGTTTTTGAGAACCATGGTCACGCAGTCTTCACTGGGAGGCAGAGCAAGAGCTGCCAGGTTGACATCATGACGAATATGTTCAAACCATTCTTTTCTGGCAGTTGCTTGTGAATGCTTTCGGTCGAAGACACATTGCCAATGACTGCGAAGCAGTTCAGCCATTTCACCAGATTCCAGCCTAGCATCACCACCCGGGCCGCGGATAGCCACCAATTCTGCTTTGGGCGAACCAGTTGCTCGTTTCAAAGAATTCCAAATATTGTTTTTGNGATTCCAGCCTAGCATCACCACCCGGGCCGCGGATAGCCACCAATTCTGCTTTGGGCGAACCAGTTGCTCGTTTCAAAGAATTCCAAATATTGTTTTTGCGGTGTGAGAACTCAAGTTCAGTCAAATTGTTAGCATTCGCGGTTAAGGCGTCCATTTCTTTCTGAAGGTGAAGCTGTTGAAGTTCACAAAGATGGTCCAAAATGGAAGTGAAACCATTAGAAGAAACATATTGTAAGTTGATACCTTGAGTAGGGAGCCTCCTGTACCGGGTTGCGATCTGCGAAGCAGCCTGAAATTGACCTTCCAAAACTGAATGAACAAAACAATTTGTGACAGCTAAGCGCTCTTCCAGTGAAGAGGCCGTAGTTTCCCTCAGCTTCCGCTTTGTCCATCTTGAAGCTTGGACCGCACAGGATTTGAATTTCTCAAGGATTTCAAAAGGTGAATGTTGAGGCCTGCATTCTCTGAGACGTTGAATTTGCCATTCCCACCGCATCCGAAATTCGTCCACAAAGCCGGGGTGCTTCACAATCCAAGACGGGATCACACAGGAATTGT
Organism: Symbiodinium sp. clade C Y103; assembly: GCA_003297045.1. Taxonomy (NCBI): domain Eukaryota; class Dinophyceae; order Suessiales; family Symbiodiniaceae; genus Cladocopium; species Cladocopium sp. clade C. Next base: position 299,146 of record BGPT01000011.1, read on the forward strand.
TTTGTTTACAACGCATACCAAAAACCAAAGGGAAGTGATCAGAAATGCCAACTTGCCGGTCCAAAATATCCGCAAAGAACTTGTGAATCACTTGCACAGCACAATGAATATTGGTGTAAACCCGGTCAATTTTGGAGCTCACAGTTTTGTTTGTAAAAGTAAACGAATCCTGAGCAATCTCCCTGAGTCCCAATTCTTTCTCAATTTGTTTCCAAAATTCTGCCACGGAAGCATCACTCTGTCCAGAAAGACATTTCTTGATTTTGTTAATCCTGTCCTCATTCCTGACCACAAAGTTCCAATCCCCAGCGATGAAGCAAGTAGAATCAGAAATGTTCAAACCAGCCAGTTGTTGCATTGCATACCTTTGTTGTTGTGAATCACTTGGATGCAAGTAGACTGCAACAATGGATAATGAACCAGCGCTAGACTCCAAACGCAAAAGCCCAAGCCTACCAGGAATGACAATGTCCCAATGTCGTTGGGAAATATTTGGGAAGTATTGTCGTAGAAAAGCTTTGTTGACCCAAATAGCAATACCACCAGAGTAAGCATCAATACACGAAGAGAAAATCTCCCACTGAGAGGATATGAAGTTTGGGATTGCGGACTTCCTTTCTTCACACTCCCTAGTTTCGGTCAAGATTAAGAAATCCAGTTGCCCAGCCAAGGCATCNCCACTGAGAGGATATGAAGTTTGGGATTGCGGACTTCCTTTCTTCACACTCCCTAGTTTCGGTCAAGATTAAGAAATCCAGTTGCCCAGCCAAGGCATCAATGCAGCGAAAAGTTCGAATAGACTCATTGGCCCATAAAGAGCGAACATTCCAAGTTACAGCTTTCAACTCATGCAGCCAAAACTTACCACTGTGGGTTGTTGAATTCGAAGAGGCCCCAGCCCCGGGACACGAGTATTGCATCCCATCATTGCCAGCCAGTGCACCAGGCACTGGCACGAAGCCCTAGCCCATAATCGCATCCCATTCTGTTTTGAATGCGGTGGCGTTCATACCTAGATTCAATGCATTGAACTGGGCCTCATGGAAAATCAATTTGGACGAGGTCTGATCCCATTCCGCGACCCGTACACGATCCACCCAAACAATTCCCCTGTGATAGTTGCGGGCAAATCTATCTTGGTGCGCGCCAATGTTGGTAAGGAGGGTGCGCCAAAATTTTCGAATGGCATGGTCTCTGGATCTCTCTTCGCGTGTCTTGTTGGGGTGGCAATAGATTTTCACACTGTTTACTTGGGTTGGATTCTTGTTGTCATACACCCTTAGGAAATCCATCATAAGGTCCTCGTCTTCAAACTCCATAAATGCCATGGAACAACGGGGGCCAGGGGTAAAGACCTTCACATTAATATCAACGAGCGACTCCATATCCTTCAAAAAATCTTGCACGTCTTTTTTGATGGTTTGGCTCAAGGAATCTCTTTCCCACCCTGTTGCGACGGCAGTGCGCAGCCGTCTTTGTTCTTCATCCTCTGTTACCCGGGCACCCTGGCTCCGAGACCGAACGCTTGAGGGTGGTGGCTTGTTTGTGTTTGTCTTGGTCTTTTCAGCCTCAAGGGCTTGCAACCGACTCTCTAGGTCTTTGATTCTCAAATCCATAGCTTGGAGAGAGACTCGAGTCTCATCAGCACTCTTCTTTGCTAAATCAGCCGCTTCTTTAGCATCATCACATTTGGCACCAAGAGAGGTTTTCATTTCTCGCATTTCTTTCAAAATGTCATTGGCCCAAGGTGGAGTTTGTTGATCCTCTGGCTTATGTCTCTTCTGTCCATCGTCATGCTTGGAAGGGCTAGTGATGTGCTTCATCACAAATAAACGGGGGCANTCCTCTGGCTTATGTCTCTTCTGTCCATCGTCATGCTTGGAAGGGCTAGTGATGTGCTTCATCACAAATAAACGGGGGCAACCTACCAACCTTGAACCTTGAACCTTGAACCTTGAACCATGTGCTTGAGCCAAACACGTCGCTTGAGCCAAACACGGCGACCGGAGACATGGAATGGCACTGAAGACACACGAAACATATGGCAAAGTCAACATGCGATTGAACTCGAATTTGAAACGCACCAGAATTTCTTTTCTGACTTGGGACTTGGGAGATATCGTCAAAGTCGAATTCAGCGAATGGGACTGCAATCATCACGCACAAGTTGGGTAAATCGTATTGATATATCTATCCGGTTTGAAATTGGACCCCCGACAATTTCAAGGCAAAACCTATCAAAATCCTATTGAAATGGAAATCATTCATGGTTTTGATTGGGGAGTATCATTGTATGGTAGAGGGCATTGGGATTACAAACCATTGTCTTCCATTGTCCATGATCATCCATGATCAGTTTCCATCATTCAACAACTACACAGTTACCATCTGGTAAATTAACATAGACCCTGGCAGATAGGGATTGGAAGATTAGTTTCCTCTAAAAATAGCTATTCTCAGGGTCTATGTTAATATACCAGCAGGGCGCCGCATTCGGAAGCAACGCCATGGACGCCAGGGGGAGCTGCAGGCCGAGCGTCACTAGTCCTGGGCCAAACTGGGTCACATCGTTTTGGCGTCAAGGGGTCAACATTGAGTAGCCCTAATCCTGAAAGTGGATGGCTAATACAAATATACATATATCATATAATATTGGTAAATGTCATTGAACAAATCTCTGGTTGAGCCAATTGGAGATGATGAACTTGAAACCACTGTTTGGTATTGTCCATTCAAGGTTGGAGATGATGGATCAAGGGCTGGCAAACTATTGCAACTCTGATGATGTCACGTCTACCTGCAAATCCCAGGCTTCTTTCCATTTCTCACCAAAGTGCATCTGGTGGCATTAAGCAGTTTCAAAATGAATCTCAACTCAAACACTGATTGTGGACTGGGAGACGCATTTAGCATTGACTGTTTAACGTGCTTCGCAATAGTTAGAAAAAGACAACACACCAAACACAATTGGCCCAATACACCAGGGTGTGTGTTCATCTTCCTCAAGCTACAGTTGCACACGTGAAAGTTACACTCCCGTAATTTGACAAAGCTATGGAAAATGGTCTGTTGATGTTTGATTTCTCTATGAAAAAAGGGTGTTTTCCCATAGCTACTGTGGATCGAAGAAATCCTGCACCAGTTGGTTTATGATTAGATTATGAATCCTGTTGTAGTCCCATGATTTACAATGTTTCATATCCACCAAGAGATACCAACTGGTGCAGGATTTCTTCCATCCACCAAAACCTTAAATTCCCAGAGGGATCAGAGGGTAATTCCCGTGTGATCCGTCCCAGCGTCCAGTGCGACTCGTAGGGTAGGTGATGGCCGGGAAGCACATCGTGGCAAACTGGCAGGTGCCATCCAAAAGGTACAGCCCAGCCAGGGGTCTCAGAATCGTCGGACTCCATGAGAAGAGAACACCCAAACTGCATCCTGGAGAGGTGATAAGATGACGATAAGATGACGTTCCAGTGCTTGGATGACAACTGGGGTTTGTACCATACAAAGTGAAGGCTTGAACATACAACATATACAGTGCAGTGCATGTATGCATGGGGTATGTACACATGTATGAATACTGCTTATACATATATATATATAATATTAAATATATATATGCATATGATGTGTATATAGTTAGATATAGATATATAGATGCATGTATATACTATATCAAACATATTGACCTGCAACTGTATGTATATCAAGAACTGACTGGAACTCACATTATTTTGTTACCTGCTCTGATTGAAAAAAAAACTTCCGGGTCACAATTGAACTCATCGCATCACATCACAACCTGTCCATTCTGCCACCAATGATACCCACATAAGTATGTGGTTTTATGATGTTTTATGTGTTTACTATCAATGGCAAAATTGCTGGGTTTTCCCCATTAAAACAAACTGTCTCCAGAGCTCATCAGCCAATGTGCTGAAAACATCATCAACATATGTGAAAAGGCAAAGCTTTCAGTGTTTGCTGATTCAACCCTCTCCTTTTTTCTGGCTAAACCATCTAACCATCTTTCATCAGCTTAAACCGGCTTAAACCATCTCAAACCGCCACTTGAACACCACCAAAAGAGGTCCATTTCCCTCGAAGTTAGGTGCTCAAAACCCAAGGCCAGCTCCTGTGAGGACCGTAGATACTGTGCCCAAAAATCCATAGAAAATACCACCAGAGGTGAAGGCGTTGATGGTGGGCCACTCCCCAGGGAGTATCAAAGACAACGGCACCAGCGGTCCTGGGTAATGAAACGGTCATGGCGGCATGTGGGTTTGTTTGAAAAGGGATAATTGACCACCAATTCTATGGATTGATTATGCAACTTTAAAAAAGAATGAGACCACTGATGAAAAACATGAGATGTGCTGCCCGAATAGTTTGATAAGGAACTGATACAACAATGGAAAGAAGATAAGCGATGAACGATGTGTTCGTTCTATCCTATCTTAAGGCCAACCCATGTCTGATTGCCAACATCTATCATACAAACAACAGCCATAGCAATACCATACATCCCTTCTTACGGTTCCCAACTTCACCCTCCAAAGGTGACCCCCACAACACTTCTGTCGATGTTCACCCGCCAATTCTTGGATCTGAATCTATATATAGTTTGTCACTATCCATTTCAATCCGCTTTTAGGTGATACAGTGATACACCAAAAATTCAAGATCTTCAAAAGTACAAGATTAGGGCTGAGTAAGCCTTCAAGGCTCTGAAAGAAGAGTTAACAAATGTTCATCACACCTTCGAAGCACCATACAGTTTTTTGGGTGGGGCATGGTGGGGCCTTCATGATGTTGCTTCTAGCCGAATGAAATCAGTGTCATACGATGCGGTCCTTCCTTTCTCTGCCATTATTTGTGTTTTTTGTTTTTCTCTCTCTCTCTCTCTCCATTGCTATCTCAACAGGTGAGACTCACCTTGCTACTATTTGGTTGGTGTAGTTCTAGCTGGTAGTTGGACTATCAAACACGATGGAAAATCCCAATTTTCCATGCGAAAGCAAAGAGATACTTGTCTTATGCCTATGATCTCGCAATCGTTGAGGGTGCTAGCAGCAGGTCCCTACTCAAAATATATGAATGTCTGAACTTACAGGTTGGGGTACTACTACAGGGTTTTGAACATAATTCAGGTGAAAATAGCAGGACACCTCAAAACTAGTTACGAAACAGAGTGCTTACCACCTCAAAATAAATCTGAAAATTATTTCACAGGTCCCCCAACTAGTAGTCTTAAAATCGTGCGGTTCACCTCAAATATTATTTGATTCCTCTTGGAATTATTTTGACTCCCAAATGATGGACTAGTTGGGTCACCCAAAACATTGTTTTTGTGATTCTGTGGCTGACATTTGGCAGGGGGCCGTAACTCCTGTTGATCACTGTTGATTAAAAAAATATCCAAGAATTCAACATTAATTTGTAGAAAGTCCAACTGTGTCTGCCCAAGCATTTTTATTTTTCTTTTCTGGGGCATGACCACTGTCATAATGGCCATCTACACCAATGTCCGCCATATGGGCCATTTACACCAATTATTTGGGGAAGTTATTCCATAACCTAGTGCCATCACCATCCTTGGGTTGGGAATCCATAAATTGGTGATTTTACCACTCCCAGTTACTGGAGTCTAATTGGTCCAATCCACAAAGCCATGGAAGATCACCACTTTTGATAGACCAATTTCCGTAGCTACGTGAAAAAAAATCCCAACGGGTATATTAGTAACATGTTACTTCGAACTATAGATATCGAATAAGAGCCATTAACATCCATTCTAACTATATCTTAACCCCCCATCAGTGAAAAATACGGTTTTATCTCAACCCGACAGTCACCGCAGGTCACCGGACAGCTCAGCTACGTGTAGCCAGGCTTAAGGCATCGGACAGCAGGGCGCCAGCGACTGTGGGGCCACTGGAGAGCAAACTCAGCAAAAGTCCAGGCATCAGACAGGCTGACCGCTGGGGTCTTTCTTTATCAGATGCACATTGTATAGACTATACATATAACAATATAACATATAATATGTATATATATATATATATATACATATATGGACCATGGAGGTTTCCGTAAATGGGGGAATCCCCATGAATCCCCAATAATCCCTTCCCCCTATTACTAAATCTCCCCCAAATACTAAAAATAAGGGTCCGTCTCCAATTTTGGAAAATTTGTGGTTGGCCAATTTGACTTTTA
>BGPT01000011.1:305374-326993 GCA_003297045.1 Symbiodinium sp. clade C Y103
AATTTGACTTTTAATTGATCCCCTTTAAAAAACAATTTAAACATAAACCTACCATTTGTGGGTTTCACCCCCTAATAATAAAAACTAGTTAACCCCGGGATGTTTATTATTAGGGTCCCCTGAATCCAAGTAGTTTTAAATTGCGTTTTAATTGCGTTTTAAATTGATTTTGAAATCGGGAAAAATAGTTTTTAATATTNGGTCCCCTGAATCCAAGTAGTTTTAAATTGCGTTTTAATTGCGTTTTAAATTGATTTTGAAATCGGGAAAAATAGTTTTTAATATTAAGGTCTGGCGCTACTATTGAGATTTAATTGATTTTGAAATCGAGAAAAATAGGTTTTTAATATTAAGGTCCGAAGTTTACTATTAGGGTCCCCCCTAATAATAAATACCCCCCTAATACTAAAAATACCCCGGGGTGTTTATTATTAAGGGGGGGGGTTTAGTATTAGGGGGAAAGGATTAGCTGGTTTATAATTAATGGACAATCCGATCTACAAATGGATGATTTGGGGGTACACCCATTTTAGGAAACCTCCATATGATACGTATATATATATATATATCTATCTATCTATCTATGCACATGCAAATTAATTGAACAGAACTATATAAATATGGGTTTGTCTGAGAATAGGGTACCTCCAAATTCAGTAGTTACGCATCATTTTCCCCATTAACATTGCGGTTCAAATGCACCCATGTGATATATTGTTATGATAGTTCCTTTAGTTTTTATTACTATCTTATTATTAACTACCAACTAGTTGGGTCCGCAGTAGCCTGTCACGTCTTATCCGCAACCGACTTCTACTGTGGTGGGCTAGCCGGTCCAAGTTGGCAGTAGAGGAGGAACTTGAGGGCTGGACTTTGGTTTATGTTCAATCGTGATGTTCCAGAGTTAGACGACATCCAACACCCCTCATGAAAGTGAATGGGGAAGCTTATTTTGTCCTTGCCTAAATGGATCTAAATGGCATACTGAGTCTCACAACCAACGTAAGGGTACAAATTATCTCTGGGAATTGGTTCCCACATGTTCCAGAAGCGTCCAAGTGGGTTCCATAATTGTGGGTAAAGCTTGACTCACGCTTTGAGCTGAATGCATTTGCCGAGGCCGGGCGAGTGCCTTCAGTTGGCCGGCTATTGGTGGCTTCCATCTCCCTGAAAAACAAAATGCATCAGGATCGTTACCTCATGGGATTGTCATTACGAGCATTCCCTTATATTCCATTGAACTTCTGGGTCATGTCAACCCCGGATGTTGTTAAACCCAGGGCTTTTCAATTGGGCGAGGATGGGCGAGGGGACAATTTAGCTGGGCATGCCAGTTCTGCGGGTTAACCCCCCACACGGGGTTTCTTAATCCAGGGTTGACATTCTTGTTGTTCTTGTTTCAAATGTGACATAATGGCTACCATTGACGGTGGATACATACCAGCAAGCGCCACCAGGCATGATGAAGATGCCAGCTCTCAGCTATAACGTCTCCAAATCTATGGGAACAAAACTGCTACCAAGGGTCAAAGGGCATGTTACAGCATTGCTGTATATTGCTACTGCTATATATTGCTCCATCTATCATATATCAACATACACAAATTCCCTGTGGAGCATGTGGCAAAGATGCAAACTGTTATCCTTGGGATTGCAAAGTTCGAATGGGACAATGACAATATCAGAAATAGAGGACCAGGTGACCAAAACATAGAAAAAAACAGTTCAAGACTCAAGACCATTGAAGATCTACTTAGGGTGGTTGATGCACTTGACAAGTACCTTATCCACAAACGCCATGCCCTGAGACTCTGACTGCAGAGCGGCTGACCCCCTCTGCGCAGCAGAGCTTAGGGACCCACAACCAAAGAAATCCATAGAACTTGGGGGTGTCTTCGATGCACTGCGTATGTACTATGCCCTAAAGATCCCTAAAGTGAAACGATACACCCTTTGATTTCTTCAGAGGATGCTCCTGAGGCTTAACCCTTTAAGGCTTGGAATGTCTGTAGATTGTTCTTTTTCCTGTTTGCAGAGTGTTGCCGTCAGGGTTCCACTTCCTTAGCTGCTCCAGGTAGGTTAATGTCTGATTGATCAGCGGATTTATTCACGGGGAAAAATACCAGAAACCATGGATATGAGATTCCACCAAATCTGTGTGTACTCTGGTAAAGATTTCAATTACACCGTGTCGAATTTCTTCAAACACGGGTCGTAGATATATGCATATATATATACCTTAAGAATCCGAACCCGGAGAATTCGTAGGGTGCAAAAAAAACAAAATTTCTAGGGTATGGAAGCTAAGGGTATATATATATATATTTAACATCCACACATTCCAGGAAACATTGTCAGCTTTACCACATTCGGCACCATGTTGCAACCCGAAACAAAGCAAACGTGTTTCATGTTACGCTATATCATGCTATATCATGCTATATCATGCTATATATATATATCCTAAATTATCTGACGAGGTTACCATTCGTAATCTGTTTTGGGGGCTATGGGTAACACTTTCCCACAGTCACCGAGTCAGAATGCAGAGTGGGAGCCTGCTTCGCGGCTTGGCGCCCGCAATATCCAAGTTGTCCTTACCCTGCAAACATTTGCAAACCACATAAAAGTCCTTGAACTATTTGAACTTGCGATCATTGACTCACAATTTAGGGATCTGATGATCTGTGCGTTTCATTTCCGTGTCGGTTGTTGGCTGCCGCTGCCCAGTTTAAAGCTGAGTAGTGGAGCCTGTCGACCCAACGATCTCGCACAAAGCGGCGATAAAAACTTCATCCATTGGCAGGTACAAACGAAGCTGCAGCAGAGTAGATTGCTGGTTATTGGATTTACTGCATGTAAACGGATTTACTGTAACACGTCCCAACTAACATCATATATCACAGTCTGTGTTGGTTTGACGAATGTCTAGGGAGGAGTAAGGAAGTAGAAGAACCCAAAACCACCCACCAAAGTCTGAGTCAGGTATCTGAATCGCCAATGGTGATACATCTCATATCATCCGGCAAGGTATGATAATGCAACAATGTAACCCCGCAACAAAACATCTTTGAGGATTTTCCGGATTTCCCCCCAAGCTCCACAAATTGGTGGTTTGATAGTTGCAGATAGATCTAGATATTGGTAGATGTAATTAAATGTCCTAGATGTAGAAAAGAAAGAAATAAAGAAAGAACGATAGATAGATAGATAGATAGATAGATTAGATTAGATTAGATTAGATTAGATTAGATTAGATTAGATTTAGATTAGATTAGATTAGATTAGATTAGATTAGATTAGATTAGATTAGATTAGATTAGATAGATAGATAGATAGGTAGATAGATAGATAGACAGATAGATAGATAGATAAATAGATAGATAAATAAACATATGTAGAAAGATACACATAGATAGATCAATATAGAAATAGATAGATATAGATAGATGATACAATGAATTCTAGATATAGATAGATATGGATAGATATAGATTAGATACAGATAGATATCGGTAGATAGAGATAGATGTAGATAGATATAGATAGACATAGATAGATATAGATAGATGTAGATAGATGTAGATAGATGTAGATAGATGTAGATAGAAGTAGATAGATGTAGATAGAAGTAGATAGATGTAGATAGATGTAGATAGATGTAGATGGATGTAGATGGATGTAGATAGATGTAGATAGATGTAGATAGATGTAGATAGATGTAGATAGATGTAGATGGATGTAGATCGATGTAGATAGATGTAGATCGAAGTAGAGAGATGTAGATAGATGTAGATAGGTGATGATAAATGTATATATATATAGATAGATGTAGATAGATAATATATATATATATTTATATATAGACAGATATAGATATTAAAGATTCATATAGATTCTAGATAAAAATAGAGATTGATAGATATAGATAGATATAGATTAGATAGATGTAGATAGATGTAGATAGAAGCAAATAGAAGTAGATGGATGTAGATAGATGCAGATAGATGTAGATAGATAGATGTAGCTAGATGTAGCTAGATGTAGATAGATGTAGATAGATGTAGATAGATGTAGATAGATGTAGATAGATGTAGATAGATGTAGATAGATGTAGATAGATGTAGATAGATGTAGTAGATGTAGATCATATGGATGAACGGACGGATGGACAAACGGACAAACGAACGGAGGGAGGGATGGATAGACGTTCCAGTGAGGTCGTTGCAATTCATCCAGATCTGCGGTTCATTCCCCTTTTTTTCTGCGGGTCTGGCGTCTGTACGACGGTCTGCAGACCTGTGCTGGCAGACGTCGTTGCGCAGCCCGGGGGGCTGTGCCCGGAGTGGCACGGCTGCGACGGACCAGCTGACTTCAGAAGGGGGATGATCGAAGGGGCGTGCAGATCACCTTTTTTTCAGGCCGTCAAAATTCAAGGTGCATGCTGAAACCACGTCAATTGACATTGTTTTTCCATTGCCTTTCCATCGCTTTTAGTGTTTCTTATAATATCGAATCTACTTATAATATAGTATTGGCAGTCGATGAACAAAATGACAATTTTAAGTAGCGGGTTCTGCTTGAATCCAGGGGAGTAGAGCTGGATCCGAAGAGGATCTTGAAAAACCCCTTGAAACAAGTCCGTAAAGTGGGGAATGATCATCTTGCCATGAGAAAGTTATCTTCATTTTCCCCAACCTGGATAATACCTGCAAGATAGTAATATGTACCCCTTAGTAAGTGTACTCACATATATGGGAAATACAACCCAAAGAATAGCGATGTCCAAAAGGAACATCTTGCCCATGATGTATGATGTATCTCACTTCTGGGACCAGGGGACCTAGAACAACACCCCTGGAGCTACCGAATCATTGATTTACAGAAATATATTATGCATAAATATGTACATAAATATTATAAATGTGTATATGATTGTATATGTGTAGACTAAGAATTAATCTGCGTAAATCTGTGTGTATGTAATTCGCGGGCATTGTAACAGAACCCTTCCAGAATCCGGGCTCTGAAAACCCCTTCCATAACCGCTTGCAGCAGGAAAATGACAACAAGCTCTTCGTGCGTTCTTTCGGGAATCCCAACAAATTAAGCATTTCCTTCCAGCACAAACCAATTCGGACGAGGTTTTTTGATTGAGACCAAGACGCTGTTCAAATATGTTCAAATTCCATTCCTTCCAGATCCATGTCCTCCATCTAACTGTATCGAAAAGAAGTGTGGATTGAAACAACAGCTGAAAATCACTGAAAAGCAATATGAATTGACCCCGGTCAAACATTGTTTTAAATCTTTTTAATTAGATCCCTAAGACATCCTGAGACGATCAGCCCCCGTTGACGCAGTTGGGCCAGGTTGGGCCGTGCCGGGGCTAGGCATTGAACAGGACTCGCTTCTCAGCCTGTTCACACAACACAGAAGTTCTCCAAAAGAAGAGAAACCTGCCCTGCCAAACTGCATACATCTCACTATCTCACTGGTCTTCAATCTCCAATCACCTGGTGTTCATCCCCACGGATCCAAATACTTTCCGAGGTAGGCACTTAAATTATACCCCAAATACTCCCGAAGGTACGGCTGGATGATCTTGGATCCATAGGGCATGGATGTTCTGGTAGTTTCCAGACATCAGAGCCAAGAAGCGTGCAAACACATCGTAAGCCCACCATGACTGGCTTCGCATTGCAGCACCTGTGTCACACTGCACATCATGGCGAGCGAATTTCAGGGGGTACCTCCCGAGCGCTCTTCGGCATCCGCATCATCCGCGTCATCTCCACAGGCGGATGCTCGAAACGGGAGGCGAGACGAGTCCACACCAAGCGTTGTTCATAACATGGTCTCGTGCCATGCGGGGCTGGGAGCTGGAGCCATAGATTCCCCAGTTCCATGGAGATCCAATGGTCCTCTCCTGTGGTCAGATCACTTCGGCTCCGAGCTCAGAGCCCCGTCCTCTGAGAGGAGAAATGAATTAGATGTGCAAAAATATGGGTCCTACTCTACTCAGCACCTATTCACCTAACTCCTAAGTCTCTCCTAAGTCTCTACTCCTACTCCTAATGGATGCAAGCCCTACTTCCTTCGTCTGTACCGTCTGCCGTGGCAGCGGTTCGTAACTGCTTGGCTGTTCGGTCGTTTCTCCCTGATCACTATTGCTATGGCATTGAAAAGAACAAGATTCAAACATGTTTTAAATAAACTCAACGTTGGGATCGGAACATTCCATCTGGGTTAGATAGACTGAAAAATCATAAACACATCTAAACAAATATACAACAATATTATTTGGAACCACCAACCAGCCACGATCACGTTCTGTGGCACCATCCCAAACAGCCAAGCATGGCCAGGGCGCCAAGAAACTTGGCCAGGCATGACCTCTTTTCAGTGCAAGATCCATGCCAAACCTCAGTAGACCCCATGCCAAACCCTGTCTGAAAATGGTAGATATAGCCCAGTTTGTGGCCATGTCAATAGGCAGTTGATAAACCATCAAGTTTGGGGGCATCCTATTTTCAAACCCGTGTTTTTTGGATAAGATTCGGTGATCATTGCATTCAATTAACATCTGCAGACGGAGAATCATCCCAGAACGTGTGTTATCCTATATCTGTCTGAACTGGTAGCTGGTGAAAATTGTCCCAAGAAAAAAGAGCGTGTTAAGCCCCTAAAAGGGGTTAAGAGTGGAGAAGCCATGCGTCTACCGTTCCCACTGTTCTTTCCTGATGGGTCCAGGCTGGGCCAACTCTTGTTTCCGTTCAAAGAAGAGGGGGAAAAAGAACATCACACAAATCAGCCCTTTTAGGGTTATATGATGGTATTTCATGGTATATGCCTACTTCTTGATGGACACTGATGCATTTTTGATGCTCAGTGTTGCCGAGCGTTTCCCAATCTCAGCGGACCTGAACGGTCATCTAATGTTATTAGCGTCTTTTTATTTTGTTTGGAACATGTTTTGAACCAGTCCCGAACTATGACAGGCTGTGCTCCCCATTGCAGCATCTATGCCCATGTCTTGTGAGCAAGTTGCCAACGCCTAAATCGTCGGATGGCATACACTATATAAATATATATATATAATATACTTCAAAAGGTCTCAACATCTTCGTCAGCACACATCTCGACCGAGGCTAGGCACCCAAAAGAAGCAAGAGCTCCTGCTCAATACGATGAGCAAAAATACTCCTGCATCGTTGACGGCGGATCCGCTGGATCGCTACAACGCCGTGACACGGGCGACCCAGTACCGTTGAGTTGCGTATAGCCCAGATGTGTATAAATTACATGTATACATGTACAAATATAATAATACACGTTACACATGTAGTGTGTAAATATGAATAAATATATAACTATAAATATATATATATATATGTATGTACACTATAACTGCACATGTGCAGATATAAACATGTACGTCAATTCATACCATATATAATATATCTATGTGTTTAAGGTAAATATGAATATACTGTGTATACACATATATATATATATATGTATATGTATGTATGGAACAACAACAACAACAACAACAACAACAACAACACTTTCACTTTCACTTTCATGTCCTGCGCCCTGCATGCCCAAAACTGCAATTCGGCGCATCTCTCTTGATTGATATTGTACAAAGACAAGACAATGAGTACGGTGATACAAAACGGCTCAGAAGGTCACAGGGACAAGGATGGCGAACTTTAACGCAAAATTATTACTTCATCAGAATTGTCAGAGATCTTAATGTAAGTCGTCTGTGGCATGTTTCTTTGGTCTCTTCTTATACCTTTGCGGACATATTTCTCAGCTGCCTGGGAGTGCGATTTCACAAGTGTATTCTTCAAAAGTTCCTTCCATTTGTTCGGGATACGGTCTTGTGTGGCCAGTTCATCACGTACAGATTGCTGTAAGGCTGCGGTAACTGCGGCAACCTGTTTCCAAGCCAAGTTTTGTTTTGGTATGGGGAGCATATGTAATGATGAGAAAAGGTCACCAGAGTATTGTGTTCTGTTGTTTGCAGAACATTTTCAGCGCGGAAATATCCAATAATTAATAGAATCGAAGGCTTGCTGTCTCTGCTCTGATGCACGCAAACTGTAAGTCTGTGAATTTCATCCCCCAGGACATTGGAGCCTAATGACCACCTGCAAGCCTGCCAGTAACATTGTTCCCGTTGTTGTCGAATATATCTGCCAATTTCAATTTCAAGTAAGTGAGCAAACAACAAGAATTTGTTGAGCGAACGGCCATCTAGAGTGCCCAGGGATAAGGAATGAGGTCGCGGCGAATCAAAAGTAAGTAGGAATTGCATGTATCAAAAAGGTGTACTTTCCAGAACGAAGGGTTCTTAGCATTTGTTGTTCAGCAATTTTCTCACATCTATCTTGAAAATTTGGAAACAACAACAACAGCAACAACAACAACAACAACAACAACTGAAACCACGGCTTTAGCCACCCTGATCAAGTTTTAGCCACCTCTTTTTCTATTACTACCTTGGTTTGCATGGATGTCCTTCCGTCCATGACGAGCCTCACGAGCCTGCACCAAAGCAGCAGTGCTTTTTCTTAGAGATGCGGTTGAGGTTGTTGATGGCCAATATTGTGGTAATAATATTTGGATGGAAATCATTCATATGGCTATAATATATGTTTTTTAAAGGCTATATTACACCTTTTGGATGGAAATCCCAAATATCTATCTTTTATCTTTATGGAAACAAAATGTAGCAGCGAAGGAATCAAATTCTAGATATCAACATTAGGGTTTGATCAAGTTTAAAACGATTCAATATTGGGATGTGACTAGCAAACCAGCAACTAAGGAAATCCAACTATATCAAGAAATGAGCGCGTAAGCAGTAGAAATGGGGAAGAATTTACCCGTCAAAATTTGCATTTTACAAATCAACACGGGTATGGGGTAGTTGGTTTCCAGCAGCAAAACTCGTTGGTCAATCACTGATGGTTTCCTAACCGTGTCCAAATGAAGAGCCTCTTTTTGGACCCGCACCTATATCAGCAACAATGCGAAAATACTTGACCTATAACCTAAGAAAGCAAAACAGGGTCCCGCAGCGGATTATTTTCCTGGTTTAAAAAAGACTTGCCACTGCTCCTGCTCATGCTAATTCATATGAAGACTTGCTCCACCTCCAATTCTTCGGGGAAGCCCACTTTAGCTGCGGCTGTAATACATGATCCCTATTCAAAAAATATATACATATCTATATTGCCGGATTGCTTGGAACTCCAAACAACCAGAACTGAATGGTGTTTCCCCGTACGATCATTTGTTATCTACAGGGATGTTTCACTTTTCCTTTAAAAAATGACCAGGGCTATTTCTGGTTGTTTGGGGTTCCAGGTCCATCGACAAATCAGGGTCCCGGTGTCCGCGGCCTTCGCCTTCTTTCGCAGTTTCACTTCACCTGCCGCAAGAGAATTCATTCGCCGACACACTGTCGCAGCCCCCAAATCAACTCCCCACAATTTTGGACATGGAGTGTGCTACAATGGATTTTTTTTTGGGCAGCTACGTATATGTATATACATCTGTATATATATATATATGTGTGTATATATATATATATTTATATATATATATATATAATGTACACACATATATATATATATATACAGATGTATATGTGATGTATGTATATATGATGTATGTATACTAGATATATATATCTCGATACGTATCTGTATATATATATATATTATATTCATCTTTATATTGATATGTACGAGTACATATACCCTCCGGTAAACAAACATAGCTATGGAACATGGCCCATTTATAGATGATTTGCCTATTGAAATGCTGATTATCAATGGTATGTTAGTTTTTCAGAGGGTACTACATTATATGAATTATGATAGTCCTACTATAACGATGCACCAAGTGCACAGTAACCACCTGGGGGGCAAAGATGACAACGGCCACAGCTGCGTCCATTGTGACCTGGGGTGGTGTTCGGTGTGGCCAAAGATAGCCCAAAGAAGGGGCTCCAAAGTCAGTTGGTCTATGGTATATATATGTATATATATATACATATATCTATATCTACAGTTAGATGGGAGATATATCTATAGTTAGATGTATGATGATATATAGGTATAGTAAGAATTAGTAAGATATATCTGTCACTAGGCTAGCTCGGTTTTAGGGAGATATGAATCATATTTAGATGGGGTTATGAACTGACTTATAACCACAAAGGGGGGGGCCCTCTATGTAGGCGAGCTCGGATTTATGGTGGATTTGTCATGACATATCTTATTTATATATATATATATATTTGGATTGGGTGATCGATGCTGACTCATAACCTCCCAGTGAAGCCATGAGAATCTTACCAGCACAGACTGAGGGTTGTCACTTCTGTTTGTCATTCTCTGTTCTTGGGCCTTGTCGTTTGTTTGTCAACCCGATTATGTTTTGAGATATCCTTTGTTTTGGTGATTTGGTCCCCATACTTAGCAAACAAACTAGTCCCAACAGAACAATGATAAATAAAATCAACAACGAAAAGAACAAAACAATCACAAACACATGACAAAACCACAACAGAAAACACCAAACACCAACTGGATACACATGGCTTAATGATTCAAGGGAACCAATTTTTGGGCTGAGCTGTTTTCCCGACATTTCCCAACACTCCACCCGAAAATGTCGGAAAAATGACACGAAACTGACAAATGACAATCAAAGACCGAACATTTTTTAGAAAGGGTGCAGAATAGTTTTGCTTTTGTTTTTTAAATCAGGTTTGGGAATTGCTTTTGGATTTCTTTGCAGGCACCATTTGCCTTGTATTTGTAACAATTTGGAACTAGAACCCGTCATTTTGCATAATAGGTGCTACATTTTGGCATGTTCACCTTCCATTTTGCACAGTATTTGCTACATTCATTTTAGCATGTTTGCAGTCCATTTTGAAGGTATTTGCTACATTTTGGCACTTGAACCTCTCACTTTGCATGATATTTGCTACATGTTGGTACTTCAAAGGTTCATGTGGGTCTCTTTAAGTTTCTTAAGAGTTTCATTAAGGGGTTCTTTATGGTTTCATTTAAGGTTTATTTATGATTTCATTCAGGGCCTCTTTAGGGTTCCATTTGTGGGTTTCTTTAGGGTTTCATTTAGGTTTCATTTAGGGTTTCATTTAGCGTGTCATTTAGGGTTCCTTTATGGTTTCATGTAGGGTTTCTTTAATTTAGGATTTAATTTAGGGTTTCATTTATATAGGGTTTCTTTGGGGGTTCATTTAGGGTTTCTTTAAATTAGGATTTAATTTAGGGTTTCTTTAGGGTGTCATTTAGGATACAAACAGGAGAGAATGAAGCAAAGGAAAAAGAAAAGCAAAGAGACAGTAAAGAAAGGAAGCAAAGGAGCAGGAAGAAGTAGAGCAGCAAAAACGCATGACTGCAAAAAAATGAAAAGTAGAAAGGCACAGAAGCAGAAGAGCAGAAAAGCAGGAAAAGCAAAAAGAGGAAAAGCAAAGAAGCAAGAAAAAGCATAGAAGCAGAAAAGCAGCAGGAAAAGCTAAAAAGCGGAGAAGCAGAAAAGCAAAGAAGCAGGAAAAGCAGAAAAAGCACAAAGCAAAAAAGCAGAGAAGCAGGAAAAGCACAAAGCAAAAAAGCAAAGAAGCAGGAAAAGCAGGAAAAGCAGGAAAAGCAGGAAAAGCAAAAAGCAGGAATAAAAAAAAAACATCCCAAAACTGATCACAAAAAAACAACATAATTAGACCTCCGTTTAAAAAACACAAATTCACAATGACAAACACCCTCTGGGGTCCCTTACACTTACACCCTAATTATTCTTCGGAACCACCACTGAAACGCCTGGCTTAGGGACTGTCTTGGATCTATTCCTTTGGGTCCCTTGCTGGCGGGTATTTGCCACCTCACAACATCTTACGACCACGCCTTTCGGTGGATATGTTGATAGCACGAGTAACATATAATAACATATGGGAATATATATATATATATGGAGCACGTTTATCATCATATTCTCCTTTTTAAAATAGCATTGTTGGGGGTGTTCCCCATTTTCAGAAACACCCAAAATATCATCTCAAGTTGGTGAATATCCAATATGTAAATATATACATATATATATATATATACTGCCATTCTTGTGATTGGTTGACCCCCCCACTCATTGTTGGTAAAATCATCATGTCAAGACCCAGATCACATGTGGTAACCTTTCTTTTTGAAAATGAGATTCGCCTTGCGATCTCCCACTGAGGCTCCCAACAACCTTGCGCTTTCCATACCCAGGCGCATGGACTGCAATTTCCTGACGCCAGGTGCTGTCGAACATCATCACACCATCTGGTCTGGTACCCTAACATACCCAAACATCACTGGAAAATCATTACTTTACCCTTCTGAATCACCTTGGCAGGATATTGATTGCTGCCAAGTTATAGATTGAGGGCAGAGATACCGTTTGAAAAGTATGGTTCCAAGATTTCAGCTCATGTTGCAACAATCTCTTAACCACAGTTCGTTACAGGAAATGAACCGAAGTATGATCTGCTAAGTTTGGCTAATGAGATTACCGAAAGAATTAATCCATTGGCATTTTTGTTAAAGGACATCATCTCAAGCCAAAACACGACAGATTCCACCACTTGATCGCCACTTTGGGCTTCAAAAAGTGACGCATCTGGGCGTTTTTTGTCCAGCCTTTGGCATGCAGAACCGAGCCAAGGGAGGGTAAATCCGTGCTGGGGTTCTCAGCCTGAGCTGTGGGTGCTGTGATCCGACCAATGCACCCACCGACACACACACTCTTACATGTACACGAAGCACGACATAATACGCATATACCGTATGTATATATATATATATACATACATACATTTATTTATATATATATATATATGTACACACATATGTATATATATATCTACATATGTATATATGTACATATTTAAATATATATATATACGTATATTTATATATATATATATGTATATTTTAATATACATACATATATATATATATATGTGTGTGTAGATATATATGTATATATACATACATATATATATATGTACATATACATGTATATATCTATATGGATAAATATATATATATATATATGCATATATATATATATGTACATATATATATATATATTGATACATACATACATATATATATATATAAATACAAATATATATATATATATGTATATAGATATATATACGTATATATACACACATATATATATATACGTATATACATATATATATACATATATATATATATATATATTCGTGTATATATATATATATTATATATATGTACATATTCATGTATACATATATATATATACACGTACATATATATATATATATATGTGAAAAATATGTGAAAAAAATAATCTTATATACTCGTTCAATATTTAAATGAAGGCTACACCATTTATGAGTTGGCACGAACGACATTTGGGAATGGCATGGTAATGCATGGTAATGGCGCCAAGAAAAAACAACGCGACGCAGCGATTCTGGGCTTTGGGCAACAACCACATCCGGCTCAGTACAGGCCATACCACTGTGAATGCGCGGGCAAGAGCACCTCCCAGGCTTCGGCCCCCGGTGGAGCTTGGTTTAACATGGTTTTAACCTTTTGGCAGCCCCAGATAGAACAGTGATTTAGATTTATTTAGTACGATGTTAATTTATGATACGTTTCTATCTTTCTGGGTGCGCTATAAGTTGTTTCTTCATAATCCTCAAGTGTGCATGAAACACGTATGATGGATAGATGGATAGAACAATTCTTGTCCAAATAAAGGAAGGCGCATTACAGGTTTTGCGGATCCAGTGGTGCCCCATTTTTGACACCCAGATCATATCATATCACTATCTGATCATCTCGAGAAAGCCTCCAAGGGTGATGTTGAAAATTAAAGAAATAACAGATCCCAAATGTTTCAGATATATGGGAATATGGGAAATCTGGGATAGGACATATATGGGAAATCCAAATCCAAAATCATTCAGATCTATGCAAATCCCACCGGTATATCAGACATGTCCCGTCAATGGGTGAACCACAAGGATCCAAAAGCTCCGTGGTGTAGATAAACTGCACCAACATCTTAGGGATTAAAATGGATTATATATAAATCAACAAAAACAACGATTCAACCTTCAAAAAATGTGATGCAACTACCTTTTTTTGGGGCTAACTCTGAATGCCCCACAGGAAAGGAAATCCCCAAGTTCTTTTTTTGGTTGTTTCTTTTTGGTACAAAGTGACATATTGTCCTTCACATAACCAAAGAATCAATCCATGAACCAGCAAAGGTGAAGGATCCACTCAGACTGTGGCAGCTCCAGTGAATAGCCGGAACAGCCTTCAACGCTGAACTTGCGGAAAATACACTATAGCTCCAGGTAGTATATAAGTAAAAACAATCAATAGAGCCTCAATAGTGTCCTCAGTGTCAAACTGTATGAACCAGGATAAAACTGATTCATGCGCTAATTCCGTGTCTGTGGCAACTGGTAGTGCATGTCGTTACTCCTTACTGAAGGTTTTAAGGTATGTGTAAAGAATTCACCTATTTATGCACATATATATATATATACATTCACCATGAGTTGGCATCAAAATTCATATGCATTCATTTTCTCGTCTCAATTTCACAGTCAAAAAAAAAGATTCATTTTTTGTTCATCTCAAATTCTCCCAACCATGCAGCTCACCAGTTCCCCCCAAGCAGTACCTGTTGGTGCCACAGAGAATGCACGCTGGAGCGCTGTCCTTCTTGGATGGCCCGGTTTCGCTCACTGCACGGAACTCCGCGGCACACAGGTGGCCTTGGAAGCTCGAAGGCTGCAGCAACTTCGAAGTCTTCATGCACTCAAAAAGCAAAACAAGAAGCAGGATAGTGAAAATAAAAATCATTATCACTACTAATTAAAAAAATATCATCGTAACACATAAGAACAACAAATAGTAGTAACAATAACAATAATAGCACATGATAACAATAATACTAATTGTAGTCATGTTAATAATAGCAATCAATAACAAGAACAATAACAAACATAAAAAATCATCATCATCATCATCATCATCATCATCACCATCACCATCATCATATCATCATCTCACCATCACAAAATCATCATGGTTGACCACCATCAACTCCATCCCCTCGATGTTTTTTTTTCTGGATTTGATCATCCAACTGCCCAACAGCGTCAACAACACGACGAGCGGCATTTCTCGCAGAGAGGGCCCTTGGGACACCCTTCAGGTGTGAAGGCGTCTGGGCACAAGGTGCACTCCTGAGCGCCGGAGAAGTGTCTGCTAAGCACCGAGATCGAACACCTCTTGTATTGTGACTTCTGGATCTTGCTATGAAGTTGTACTCTGTGGGTGTGAACTAGTCTCAAATGTGCAAGAACACTTTAAAGTCCAAAAACCCAATCATGAACAAGGACTTGTCTATCTCTCTCGAATATTTGACCCCATAAATCCAACAATTATCATCAATTGAGGGTTTTGAGAGTGAGATCATACAGTTGAAGTTCATAACTTTGCCAAACCATATAGATCATTTATTATATATGTATATGTATATTATGTATTATATATATATATATATATATTGTCAGATTATTCTTCTGATAAAAATTTGTCA
Source organism: Symbiodinium sp. clade C Y103 (assembly GCA_003297045.1). NCBI lineage: Eukaryota > Dinophyceae > Suessiales > Symbiodiniaceae > Cladocopium > Cladocopium sp. clade C. The sequence goes on from BGPT01000011.1 coordinate 321,077, forward strand.
TGTATTATCATTGTTGCTAATTATTGCTATCATTCTGAGTGCTATCATTATTGTTATTGTTATTGTTATCATTAAATAGTATCAGCTATCAAATTATTATATAGATTATCAATGATGATCATCAAAATGCCCCCAAGAAGCATCCAAGACCCATCCCTCTAGGGATCCCATCTCATTCTGACAGTATGATTGGGGTTACAATCACGTTGCAATTACGAAATGTTACAATCAAATTGCCATATACCACATATTATATATATATACAGTAATGTATACATATAAATATATGAATATGTGTATGATTATGTGTATTTCCAGTATGGTCCCTGAAAATACCATCCGAAACGGAGATCATGGGATCCCAGGGCATCAAAATCCAAGGATCCCCCGTGCTGTGCTTGGCGGATCCCACCGACCCCAGAGCCGGCCCTGTCAGCCCTGGCGCCGGTGGTGGTGGTGCCACCGGTGGGGGCGGCACCGGCAACGGTGGCAGGGCAACGGTCGGGCTCAGATCCAACTCAAGGCCCGGGGGAGGACGCCATGAGGGCTCCTGGCAACGGTGGGATTGGAAAATGATTGGAAATTGATCTGCAAGCTTTCTTAGACATCTGAACATGTGTGGTTCAGAGGGGCTCTGGATGGTCTGTGCTACATCCTTAACCCGTGTCTGCTCTTCCTGTGAAGATACCATTCAGCTAGTATTGGGAAGTATGGAAATGAAAATGCCACGTTCTTTGGGCAAATCCGGGTGGATCTACAAGATATGGGGAACGAAAATACAGCCATTACCAACATGATGAACCTTTAACAACAACTGTTCAGTTGATTTCTCAAAGTAGCACTAGCATGCACTAGCTGCTTCTGTAGCCTGAATTTCCAACTCCAGCAAGGGCACCAAGAGACATCCAAACATGAGCGAGATAGCGCTCAAGCACCAACTTGCCTCGACTTTAACGTGATTGAGTCGCTTCCAAGACACCAGCAACAACCATCAAGATATACCCAGAGGTCAAGGACATTAAAAAAACTGACACCACCAGCCAAGGCATCATTCAAGAGGATGGCCTCCTGAATTTGTTGCGACATGTCTAACCAATCAGTCAATCAGTCACGTATAAAGCGCACATAAAAGCACTACAAAAAAAAATACCGCAATTTTCCCTTGCAACCCCTGATCGTCTAATTGTCTTCCACTTTTCGCGCCAACCGCTCTGCTTTTCCCCACGCAAAACTGCAGCGGTTTTCTTTCCATCGGATGCTTTAAAATTGGCTTGCATGCGCTTCATGCCCACACTCCACGGTTACCAAATGCTGCAAAAGAGTTGTTGGTCCCGAAAAGGATAAAAGCCGGAGCCCACAAACCGACCAAAGCCAATTGTACATGTTCCTTGGACAAACAGAAACTCCTTGCTGTTCCACCCAGGTGTTGCACAAAGTTTGTGGGTCCCTACAACGACCTTGCCGGGACCTAGGGCAAAGCTACATCCACTCCCTCACCTTCCAGCACTTTCCGTCCTCTGTAGTTATCTGTGAAATTTATAGCTCTGCAAATCCACAGTTATAATCCTTGGGGGTGCAGTTGGGGTTAGTGAATATATGTCACCTTAAGTGTAGGGGGACCCCATATAATGGTATATCTCAAGTCATGGGGGATAAATGAAACATGTGAACAATCCCAGTCCTGCACCCCAACACAGAATCCGCACTTCAATCCTATATCGTTTGACCCAGGCCAGCCGCCATGCCAGTCGCCCCCCGTCCTCGGGCACCGGTGGCACCAGCGCCAAGGGTGGCAACGCGGTGGCGCCGCTCAGCGGCCCACCCTGCCGCCATGCCGCCATCTTTGCTTGGCGGCGATTCTTGGACTCACCCGCTGGGCCTGAAGGCCCGAAGTGGCGCCAGTCAGCTACAGATCCAGAATATTCATAGTTTTACACACATAGCTTTATGCTTAATATGTACAGTATGTTGTATCTCTATATTACAAGTAAATAAACAATATATTATATATGTATATTAATATACATATGTATGTATATATATATATATGTATCAGTATATATACATATACAAGCCTAAAATCAACTGCATTTTTTTTTTAACCATCGAAACAGTTCCAAACGCATTAGGGCATTTGGGAAGTGGTTTGGTAGAACAAGTGGGGAATGGGGAAGAGGGGATGTCGGGCCCGAGGAGCTACAACACATTTACAAATGTGCATGAACACATGCAAAAAAAACATGAGAAATCAAGCTAAGCTAAACCTTAAAATGTGTTGCTTCTTGGAGACATACAGTAAGGGCATAACACGATATAGCACGAATCTGTATGCGAATCCTGGAAGTGGTGCCATTCATTTGTTTTTTTGCGCCCTTGGGACGTAACTGAGTTTTGACCCTGACCCTGGATGACCCCACCATGTTTTAACATGTTTTAACCAAAAGCTGGGTCAATCATGGTCAATCATCCCAAGGTTTCTTGGGCATCTCCAGGTGGAAGATCCAGCAGATACTGTTTGAAAGGATCAATGAACAGAAACCGCCAATCGACAAGCATCAATTCAGCATGTCTAGAACTAGTCCCTCTCTCTCTCTATATATATATCTATATTATCCATACAACATGTTATATTCATATATTGAGAATACTTGATAATCATATATACCATATACCCTCCGGTGTCATCAAACATGGCAATGGAAACTCCACCATCTCAAGATGGGCTTGTCATGTTTATTTACCAGAGGGCATATTATATAACAGTTGCAAGCGATCAAAGGATTTCGTCAAAGGAACTAGGCATACCTGTACAACTGGAAGGATTGGCCAAACCAAAGCACATGTCCGCACCAAGCGGCACAAATGACAGTGACCGCATTCCGATCCATTGCGGCAACCCTGGCAGCTGTGGCATGGTGAACAAACAAAACGAACTCCTTCGTCTTCAGTGTCTAAGTTGAACTTTGCAGTTGCGAACTAATATGTTTGACCTGCGCCAAACATCGCATTTCGGAAATACCATGTTTGACCATGTTTGAAGGGCTTCACATGCTCAAGAAAACAATTTGTAGCAGTTGACATGTAGATTGCCCAATGTTTCACAAAAACCCAGCTGGAATGATCAAGAAGTGTTTTTTGGCGGTTAACAAGGTCAACGGCTTATTTGATAGAACACAAAGTTAATCATTGCATTATATAAACAAATGCCATGTTAAACATGGCATTTGGAGGTTTGGGACACAGATATTGCAAGGGCAATTTTGGCGCTGCTTGAACAGCAACGGGTGACATCCAACAAAAAATGACCAGATGGAAAGTTTGACTTTTTCAACATGTTCAACCAACATCATCAACTTCCAGTTTCACGTTGAAATGCCCAACCATTTCACCAAAAAAAATCACATAGTTAGCCGCATGAAGAGCCAGCTGACTCGACCCCATCACCAGCCCAGCTCCCCAGCTCCTGTGGCTTCCAAAACCAGGCGCAGGGTTTGCAGGTCCCGGTGCCATGAAGAATGGAGCCCACTGATGGCAGTGGGTTCACAGCGGACTTGACCTGGCACTGAACGGGGTGGCAACATGGGATATCAATGGGTTTCTGAAAAACAGGGAATTCCTAAGTCACTACGGGTTTCAATATTTAAACATGGTCTAATCTGGGATGCTTTTTGGGTGCCACCATTTTTTGGAAACCTCCATATGCTGGTGGTCATGATAATTACCTTCACTCTTGCATTGATTGTTGTTCACGGTTTTGAAGACAAAGAAGAAGAAGAAAAAGAAGAAGAAGAAGAAGAAGAAGAAGAAGAAGAAAAATAAGAAGAATAAGAAGAAGAAAAAAAAAAAAAACGTGATGATGATCATGATGGTGGTGGTGGTGATGATGGTGGTGGTGGTGGTGGATGTGGTGGAGGTTGTGGAGGTGGTGGTGGTGGTGGTGGTGGTGGTGGTGGTGGTGGTGGTGGTGGTGGTGGTAATGATGATTGCTGTGATAGTCAAAGCTGTCTTTATGTCGATGCCAATCTGCAAGAACTGTACTATGGCACCTACAGTAGTGTCACAGCACCAAGCAGCCCATGCCGAGGGGATCTAAAAAGTCTCCACGTGGCTATGGGGTTCCAAAATGGCATAGCTTGGTCGATGAATCCGAAACCTGGGATTTACATAAATGTAGATCTTGAGCAATCTATTCGTTTCAGATATTCACCAACATATTTCAAATATTCCCAATTCTGATTCTGACCCACATCTTGGTCCATTTTGGGTGTTCAGTCATGTTGAGCCATTGCCATATGCCGCAGCTTCCCAGCCACCCGCAGGCAGTCATCCAATTTCAGTTCCTCTTCACGGAAAGTCTCCAACTGCGGATGGTTCCGTGGGATGAAGATACACTGCAGTGCAGTTGGGGTGAAAGAAAACGGCTACTGAACCTTTCTGAAAAGGGCAACACATAACAAACACGTGGTGTCATAAAAAAGAGGGAGATACAACTTCCTCATGGGTTCTTTTTTTTGGACCAAAGAACCCTGCAGCAAGGTTTTTTTGGACAAAAAACAATGTCATCCAAAGTCGTCCTGAAGACTGGGCACCTCCAAACCTTTTGGCTCCGAATCCCAGCAGGGGGCTGGTGGGACGTGTGCTTCTTGGAAATTCGGTGCGCTCCTGGCACTCAGCAGGCGACTTAGTTCGAGTTGTCTGTGGGGTAGTACGGCGAACATACAGAATTGGTATGTGTACAAAATGTGTATACACACATATAAATATATACAACACATATTTAGATGGCTAATTATACTATAAAGATAGAAGAACAACATTTGCGGTTAGTCTCTATCACATATATATCTATATACATACATACATGCATTGCATTGCATTGCATTACTTTAAATTACATATTTATGTACGTACGTGTACGTACATCCAAACATCCATACATCCAAACATCCATACATCCATACATCCATACATACCATACCATACCATACCATACCAAACCATACCCTACATACATACATACATGCATGCATGCATGCATGCATGCATGCAAACATACATACATACATACATACATACATACATACATACATACATACATACATACATTACATACATACATACATACATACATTACATACATAAATACATACATATATATATATATACATCCATACATCCATACATACCATACCATACATACATACATGCATGCATACATGCATGCATGCAAACATACATACATACATACATACATACATACATAAATACAGACATGTATATATATATATACATACATCCAACCATACATACATAAATAAATATATATATATATATACATCCAAACATCCAAACATACATACATACATACATAAAAAAAACATACATAAATACATACATACATACATACATACATACATACACATACATACATACATACATACACATACATACATACATACATACACATACATACATACAGAGATACATACATTACATTACATTACATTACATTACATTACATTACATTACATTACATTACATTGCATTGCATTACATTACATTACATTACGTTACATTACATTACATACATACATACATATATTACATACATAAATTCATACATACATACATAAATACATACATGAATATATATATATATATATTTATATATTTATATATATACATACATAAATACATACATACATACATACATTCATACATAAATATATACATACATACATACATACATACATACATACATACATGTATATATATTTATACGGCTTCAGGGTAATTTCGGGCGTTATTTTTTACGGTCTTTTTGAGCCTTGTGTTTGCCATATCTTTGCACCTTGTCATCAGTAACTTGGTGTTGCTTGGTGTTGCTATGCACTTGCTCTTTGTCATACGTCTTCAT
>BGPT01000011.1:327590-346075 GCA_003297045.1 Symbiodinium sp. clade C Y103
AAAGAAGGTGTGACCCTGAAACCATCCAGCATTTGCCCTGTAAAGAAGCTGTAACATTCTCCAAAAGTCTCTATAAAGAAGGTGTGACCCAAGGAACATACAGCATTTTCACTTTAAAGAAGCTTTGTGATTGGATTTACATGGATTCAGAATTCTAGCAGCCCCAAAAACACGCGCAAAAAATAACGCCCAATACTACNTAAAGAAGCTTTGTGATTGGATTTACATGGATTCAGAATTCTAGCAGCCCCAAAAACACGCGCAAAAAATAACGCCCAATACTACCGTGTAACCATTTATACATACATACATACATAAATACATACATATACATTACATTACATTACATCACATCACATTACATTACATTACATCACATCACATTACATGACATCACATCACATTACATTACATTACATTACATTACATACATACATACATAGTTGAATGTAGTTAATTAATGTTGCTTATAGTTCTATAATAAGAAAAATTCTCAGACCCACTCTTCAATCTGGTCAAGTGATGAGCGGATGCTGACTGACCCAGAGCCTTTCAGGTCCTTGTGGGTGGTGGTACAGGAGGAAGGGACTTGGTCAACAAGGGCAACACCTTCGGCCAGGGCAACCAGGGTAGTGCATTTGGAACCATGTGCAAATGCAAAAATCAAAACTGATCTTGACCATGTTGCACCCATCTCACCAAATGATTCCGACTGCACAAACTATTCGTTTATATATGCATGTATGTATATCAGTACATAGAGAGAGACATGGGTGTAATACATCAGTTTCCGGGTTCATCTCAGTACCCAGGCTACATTTAGCATCCGTTGGCATCAACAGCTGCCTGATGCACATGATTTTCCAACGCATGTTCAAACAAAATCAACGGTGTGGTACCATCCAGCCAGCTTACATCATTTTAAATCAAAAACATTGGAACCTGCAGCACTCCCAAGGTCCCACAAACCTGTATTTTCGTTCATTTCCTGTGGTCTATTGTTATCATCACATCATCAGCCGTCCATCTGTCAAAATCATCTCAAGTCATCAGCTCAAGTCCGAAGTTGCCCAAGTTCCCAAGCGGTGTCGCTTCCCCGCCCCAAAAGGGCCGGGCCCCCCCAATTTTGGGCCTCCGGAAAACTGGATCCAGAGCCGCGGGCATCTTCACTCTCAAACCTAAGAGCGTCTGGAAAGTTCGCGAAACTTGGGGATAACATGTGGCCAACAAAAGCATGATTGCAATATGTTGTAATGGGATAAACAAGGTACAGCAAAATGCTGTTTACAATGGTTTGTAATCCACTTCTGAGGAAGTGTGCATGTTTCAGGCTTGACAACGGCAAACCTGAGGCAGTCAATTCAATGTTTATATTCTTGACAATATGTAAGCCCGAGAAAAGTATGGATTTGGGTTATAGTTTACGGTTTGGTATGTACACTGTACACCCTTGTACATGCATGTATACATACATACATTGCATTACATCACATCACATCACACCACATTACATTACATTACACTACATTACACTACATTACATTACATTACATTGCATTACATTACATTACATTACATACATCTATATGTATATATATATATATGTATTAACATATAATTATGTGTCTATATACATATAATTATATCAATATATCCATCACCATCTCAAACGCACACACACACATATATATATATATCTACAGTATACACACACATATATATATATATACATATCACCATTTCACATGAAACAAACCCCAAATTACTCAACCCTGTTCGAGCAGCTTGGGAGAGCCACTGAATTATGCTTCGTTAGTCGTCTCTCTATTTCCAACAGTAAAATAAAGTAAACCCCAGATCAACCAGCCTCAAAGGGCAATAGTAAAAAACAACATTGCTGTCGCAACAGAAACAACTATGTATGTATATAACTAAAGACATCTCTCTCTCTCTCTCTCTCCATCACCATCCCGTCAAGTAAGACAGTATGTATATATGTATACACATATAAATAAATATGTATATATATATATATTCATGTATTTACTCAAGTTTCTACATGTATATTGGCATATGAATCAATAGGTGCATGATTATGTATGATTATGTACGATCATGTGTGATTATGTATCATCAACGGAATTTTAGTTTGCAAACATCCGAATTACGGGCAAATGTCAATGGGCACTTTTTCAACTCACCAGGCCAACTGCACGGGTAGCATCACTCGTTGCATCAGTTCGGTGAAAGGAAGGGCTTTGTTTCTTGGTGGTTGCACGGCTCGGTCTGGGAAAGCCTTCGGAACAAGTGAACGAGACCCATCTATTTGTACACCCATCCATCAATCCATCTACTCATTTTCCATCCATCCATCCATCCATCCAATCATTTTCCATCCATTCATTCTTTCATTTGTTGATGCAGAGCTGACTTCAATGAGAAACTTCTCGCATTAAATGGACTTTCCTATAGGCCATTCATTTCCGGCTGGCATTGAATCTGATCGAAGCTTTCTTTCCAGCGCCGTTGGGTACTACTGGCATATTTGGCATCATATTGTAAATATGTACATGTATGCATACGATATTGTATGTTCTTATGCCTATCCTTATACAGTTCAGTACATCCTAGACCCATCGTAGCATTGAGTTTTGCCTCAAACAAGCACCATATGATGGATGATTTTCGATGCACACAAACAATAATATGGTAACCCAAAAATAAAACTAAAAATAGTGATCAATGATTTTTCTATATGTGTTTTTTTCCTGCAGTTTTGAGATGTATACAGATTGTCTTTATATGGCCCAGCCCTGGGGCATCGAGCTGCTGCAAGGCCAAGGGTGGCAATGTGGCGGCCAGGTTCAAGCGGTTTGCAACAACGTCCTGCGAGCAGTGGGGCCTGGGAATGATAGCTAAGTTGGTTGAACTCACTTAGGTTAAACACACACACACACATACATGTATGTATATATATACACATATCTATATATATATATATATATCCATGGTGAATAAATCCAACTAACTCATTCGAGGTGCTAAACCATGCATGAATTAAACCAACTAAACTATGGTGTATGATAGAGATATCCAACTAAATCATCATCCAGCAGAAGCAGAGCGGCAAAAGCAGGAGACAAAAAACAGGGAATCACTTGACCGGCGAAAAGACCATCCAACTAAATGGAGTTGTCACTTATACAACTACGAGCGATGGTTTAAATCAGATTATACATAATATATATATATATAACTATGAAAAAAAAATATATATACATATTTCAATCCCCAATTATAGCTATATCCAACTATGGTTGATGGGGTTTATAAACCAACGCAACTTTTAACTGGGGGGCACCATCGTGTCCAAATGGCAAACGCTGGCTTCGATGAGAAACGGCAGGATCTCACCCAAACAAATAGTGGGTGAGCATGCCGCTCTGGTGGCGTTGACCCACTGAGAATGGGGGGGGGCCATTTACACAGCGGCTACCTACAGCAAATAGTCGGGAATGGCACTGTCAGCACTATGAGTGCCAGTTTCCTTGTTTGCTGTGGTTCCAATCCCCCTGGAAACCTTGCAATTCATCATTCCAAAAAGATTGGATAACAAAATACCTAAGACCATCAGCCAAACGGGAAGGATATTCCCCTGAAATGAAACCCAATCATCCTAAACCGGGTTTTGGCAGAGTGTTTGTTGATGTTTATGGTTGTTTGGAAGGGATGATGCACTTGTAAATGGGGACCTGGTGATAATCCCCTTTCTGCTTGGGCTGTGCCCAAGAATCAGCATCTGCAAGCATGCTTTGGCCATGTCTGTCACTACAGGTCATCCACATGTGGACTCAAGTGACTGCACTTCTGCGCCACATTTCCCCTTGTGGTTTATGACCCTGGCAATCAAACATGGCTGAAAGATCTTGGTGTTGATTTGGATTTGGAAAACTATCGAAGACAACTTGACTTTCATGCTCACGGGGGGATGTTCCAGCCAGCCGGGTTCCATTATACAATCCGCCAGTCAAACTCCAAATTTTGGCTGCATACTGAGTCTATGCACAGACTTCCTTTTCCTTAGTTTAATTCCCATTTTGCCTGCGTGAACCCTTTCAGATATTATATATACATAAGTATGTTTATATGTAAGTATGCATATATATATATATATATGTATGTACATTTATATATATATAATGTATCTATAAATAATATATATATATATATATTGTAAATATATATAGTATTATATATATATATATTGTATATATATATACATATTGTATATATATTGTATATATATTGTATGTATGTATATATATTGTATTTATATATTGTATATATGTATATATGTATATATGAATTTGTATCTATCTATATATATATATATATATTGTATATATATATATATATTTATGTATGCGTATATATACAAACATACACATATGTATACATACATAGGTATAGGTATGTATATGTATATACATATATTTAGGTATGTATACGTATATTACCGAATATATATATATATATGTACATATTTATTTATAGTATAATGCAATAAAACCAATCAATTGTATATCATCCCTGATATCACCATACATGGGTGGTAAATTGCATCCCCGAATGGTAGGTTTAGTATTGGGTTCCGGTGGCTGTTCTGTTTATTTCTGTTGTTTAGTGCACCCAGTTGTGACTCCACTGCACTTAGGTCTTTGGGGATGCTATCTAATCGCTCAAATTCCCTTTCTGACCATGCAACATACAGTAATTAGCTGTCGAAAATGGTTCTTTTGTGATGATTTATCAATGATTCACAGTATAAAACGGTGGTTTTTCCATAGCTATGTTAGATTACCAAAGGGTACTGAAACTGGTTCCGAAAGCCAAATCCCGTCCTTCAAAGTCTTTGCCTCGCCCGGGCACAGGTGGCACCAGGGGCAGCGTGGGGGGGCGCCGGGGAAGCCTTGCTTCCACGACAAGGCCTTGGTTGACATAGCGTGCCCTGCCATTCTTCATTGGGGACACCTTTTTTTTTTTACTGCGTGCGAACTGGAACTCCACGGGTGCTTCAGAACATCAAAAAAAAATAATCATGTTGATCTATGACTGGGTAATGTTCATTCATTTTCCAACCACCTCACAGGCCCCCGGACGCAGTGCTTGCATTGCTTACCTCGGAGAATCGAAAAACCCTGGTCACTGAGAATTCCCTCAACTTGGTTTTTCCCCATGCAATCAGGGTATAGGTCCATAAGGGGACACTTAGATTAGTAAATCCTCCAGACTGTGACTGTTACTAAAAATCCGAAGGGTTTCCGTTCGATTTCCCCTTCAACTTACATATGGTAATTCGATACACCGTCATTGCTTCTTGGAATGAATGTCACTAATTCTGTGCACATTCAATCATGACAAAGAGGGAGGAAACCAGACCTAAGATTGCACATGTTATTTCGCAAAAACCAGCATACCTGCCACATGCTGAAGTTCCTGTATTGCCACCTCACTGATGATATATCATGATCTATTCTGATATACTGACATTTATTGTGAAATTGACGCCTTGACCTTTGGTGAGTAAAGGAAAGTGCAATTACATACATGCATGTACTTATACTAGAATATCGTACAGTCAAACAGGATACACGATTGCCATTTGTGTTATGCAAGGATTCTAGGAGCTGACAGCTGGTACCACTAGTATACTCCTTGCTGGTGGTTAAGCAAAGGTCCCAACGACGGGCTTGGAACCCGATATTCTGATAAATTCTTCCACCCTGGATCGGTCCCATATGGTCTTATTATTTGCAAACATCAGTTACCATAATTGTGTTAAGATGCCAGTAGTAACGCACACGGTGGTGGCGGAAATTTCAAATATAGGAAACCTATAGGAAAGGTTGGTTGCTGTGAATGGTGGATGGCAGAGCGAACCCACTGATGGACCGACAAGTAGTTGGAGGCAGCGCAGTGCAGTTGTACTGTAGTTGTAGGGGTAGCTGTGGTTGTAGTATTAGTAGTAGTAGTAGTAGTAGTAGTGGTAGTAGTAGTAGTAGTAGTAGTGGTAGTGGTAGTAGTAGTAGTGGTAGCAGCAGTAGTAGTAGTAGTAGGAGGAGTAGTAGTAGTAGTAGTCGTAGTCGTAGTCGTAGTCGTAGTCGTAGTCGTAGTCGTAGTCATAGTAGTAGTCGTAGTAATAGTAGAAGTAGTAGTAGTAGTAGTAGCAGCAGCAGCAGTAGTAGTACTAGTAGTAGTACTAGTAGTAGTACTAGTAGTAGTACTAGTAGTAGTACTAGTAGTAGTAGTAGTAGTAGTAGTAGTAGTAGTAGTACTAGTAGTAGTAGTAGTAGTAGTAGTAGTAGTAGTAGTAGTACTAGTACTAGTACTAGTACTAGTACTAGTACTAGTACTAGTACTAGTACTAGTACTAGNGTAGTAGTAGTAGTAGTAGTAGTAGTAGTAGTACTAGTACTAGTACTAGTACTAGTACTAGTACTAGTACTAGTACTAGTACTAGTACTAGTACTAGTATTGTTGTTGTTGTTGTTGTTGTTGTTGTAGTTGTAGTTGTAGTTGTTGTTGTTAACTGTAGTTGCATGTAGTTGACTGTAGTTGACTGTAGTGTAGTGTAGCGTAGTGTAGTGTAGTGTGACATTCCGAAACGATGCTTGAGGTGTCTCTTGTACCGCGCCTGCCATCGGGTTTGAAAATGCTACAAAATCAGCACGTGTCCCTCACTTTTGACAAGATGCAGAGTCGCGCCTGCCACACGAAACGACGTCTGAACGTCCAAAAGTGCTCCAAGCCCCTCAGTTTTTAACACTTTTGACTTTCAAATGTGCTTCCCGCCACAACGGCGTGCACTTTTTCAACATCTCAACTTCCAAAAGTGCTCCGAGCCCGTCAGTTTTCACACTTTTTACTTCCAAATGTGCTTCGTGCCACATCGCCGTGCGCTTTTTCCACATCTCAACTTCCAAAAGTGCTACGAGCATGTGGTGTTTTGTAGCCTTTTACTTCAAAATGTGCTTCGCGCCACAACGGTGTGCAATTTTTGATCTCTCATCTGCCCGGATGCCTCCGCAAACGCTGCTTTAGCGAGGTTACTTTTCGACCCTCCGTAGCCACAAAACATTGGAAAAACAGAGTATTTAGCGACTTTCCTACCTTTTCGCACACCTGCATCTTCTCTCTTCTGACTTTCTCCTCTCTGATCTTCTTTCTTATGACTTTCTCCCTGTCTCAGCTCTTCCCATCTTGGCTTTTCTATCTGTCCATAGTGTCGGAAGTTTGACTTCTAAAGTTCCTTCGATAACATTATGTAAGAGGCACTATCACATGTAAAGCCGTTTTGACTCCTATTATTGTAGTCTTCAATACAGACCAAGGTAGAGACTACGTCTTGCAATCTGCAATCAGATAGAAATCCATGAAACTGGATGAAACTGGCAACAGAAGCCTGCATTTCCCTGAAACCTGCATGGAACCCTGGCTCTCTTCATATGTTTGGCCATCAGATCTTGTGGTGAAACTACCCCAAACATGGGGTGGTCCATCTGCGTTGTAAGGGTGGTGTGTTTTGACCATTTTGACCCACATCTGTATCAACAAAGTGCCATTCGAGTGGGATCAACTCTATAGCTAAGCAAAAACTTGCCCCCCTCCCCCCAACATATGGGTGTTCCTCCTGAAATCGGGTAGAACAAACTGCTGTTGACCATTTGTTTTCTGTTGACATGACCAGTATGGTACAGTAGGGTCATGGGAAATAGCCCCTATCCCATTCCATGATGGGTCATAATAAACCCCAATAAGTCACTTCGTATAACTTCCTAAAATCAAACCATCAAACGAGCATTCGTGTGGGAAAGCGAATTCTATAAACCTGCCATTTGGGGATGGCGGCCCTTAGCACCCTCTGAAAATATCCATGGCCAATGGTGATTTTTTGGATATCTTGGGATGGTTTCAGTATTGGGAATATATCCACATTTTTGTTACAGTCTCAGTAGTCACTGGTCCGAGCCGCTGGTCCGCACGGAGGGCAGGGAGCTTGAGCTACTTGCCTTCGGGTGACCATGCAGGCATGATGATTTCCAAAAAGGTAGACAAGTGTTTTGTTCAATCATTTTGTATAGTGGGATTTTATATGTGTATTTTTTTTGGGTTGCTATAAGGTAGAAATCAGTTCTTTAGGCAAGAACACTTGCCGTCTTGCAGAGTTCAAGAACCAAACATGTGCAGTGAGCCCACAAAGGAAGGTCTATGTGAAAAGATCATGGCATTGTCGTGTGGGGGAATTCTTGCTGGAAAGAAACATGAGACAACTTCCCCGTAGAAAGTGACCTCCCGGTTCCAGCATTGGTAATGCAGTCGGGGCTTGACATGGTAGCCACCTATGTGACAAGATTTGGATACTTCACTATCAATTCATGGCATGTCATAGTCATACATATATATATATATATATGGTTTATACAATGAAAGATTTGTGGCTATGCATTGTGACCTACAACAAGCATCAAACGAGCTTTTTGGACCACCGGGGACCACCATACTTGCTGATTTCACGCGGCATTGATCTGGGTGATGTACGTGATGTACGTGATGTACGTGATATCCCCATATGGCATCAAAACACTTGGTCCAACTACACGTCACCTGGTGGAGCAATCTACTACTTGAATATCTTGGATCCATATGGATCCAAGATATTCAAGTAATACTTCGTATTATTAAACCGAATTAAGCCATCCATGTTGGGTCACTTTTGACCCAGCTCCGGATCATCCATTTGGGACACCAACTACCGGTCATCACAGAACTGGCTCTGTTCTAACTCCCCACTCCCAAGTCCCAGGAATCGGAACATCGGAAAGGTAAACTATGAATCCATCATCCATATGTTCTAGGGTATACCATGGTGTATTCCATTAATGATGGATTGTCACAACTCAGTGACGTTCACCACGGTGAAAACATGGTATAGTGAGTATGGTCATCTCATTTTCATTGGGAATCCTTCTTTTGGCCATTGTACTTCCTACAAGTGTGTTTGATTTTCTCCAGCATTTCCCAGCATAAGTCTATCATCCCACCTTTGACCACGGCACACATGCAGTGTGAATCTTGCTCCCTATCAAATCTCCCACATGGAATATCCGAATATCCTTTGATAATTCAGCAAAGTTACCATTTTGAGGGAATTATCATCGAACTAAGTGGGGTCATGGCTGCCATTTCGCAACAGTCATTGCAGTAGAGGTTCTGCAGAATGGTCACCGCAAATCTAAAAAACATAGTAGATACATAAATAGATCGATATATTGATGATATATATATATATAATGTACATGTCACAATTTCATGCTCATTTTTCCTCTAATTTTATTATACTTCTCATTCACATCACATTTTTTCGCCCCATTTGATCTCCACAGGTCTGTCCCAGGCGCCTTTTCGCCCTTCTCCACCTCCTCCTCGGAGCCTGTTTCGCCTTCGGGCAGGCACGTGGCTGGCGTCGGTGGCAGGCCATCCACCACCTCAGGGGCAAGGCGGGCGCCCAGGGAGACGTGGCAAGGCGTTTGGGATGACGGTCGGATCCTGAAAATGTGGGATATTGTGAGATAAGCCAAAATGTATGGCCACTTGAAAATGGGGAAAAGATATGAACATATGGAGAACTAAATTAAAGATCAAGCACTGGAGATGGACAAAAAATGCAATCTAAGTGGGCAAACTGATGATGAAACATGATGAACCATCAATTTTTGTCAAATTTTCGGGGTAGGTATACAGAAATTTCAGACAAACCCATGAGAAAGTTTGGGTCAAATCTATGCAAATTTGGTCTTTTAGGTGGTGGGCCAGCGGGGAGAAGGTAATGCTTGACCATCACCCAAGTTGATTGCCTTTTCTTGGCCACAAGCTGAGAGACCAATAGAGAGTATCTTGTCCCAAATCCTTTCTGTAAATCCTCCATTCCCTACTCATTTACCAGTGCAAGCCGCGAAAAGGGTTCTCGATGGTTCTTGCATGTTCTTGCCAAATGCGACCCAGGTGCATGACTCTCCTGCGTGCATTCAGGACCCAAATGCCTCAGCAAACGATCAGAACGGAATCCGCACACATCATAGACATTGTCTAAGTGAGCATATCACCTATGCGTATATCCGCAAAGCACACGTTCTGCGCATGCGTAGGGATGTTCTCTCCGTGTCTGGACATTCGCAGGGTTGGTGCAATATGCACAGCATGTCAGTCATGCCATAATCATGCCCTAATCATGCCCAAGTCTGGGTCGATGAATTGCACCTTTGGACAAGTGAGTTCTGAAGGTCTGGCGGTAAATAATTCGCCAAGCAGCTGCTGGCCATGCGAAACCCGTCCCATGATTGTTGGTACGGTATGCTTACACCCAGGATCCTTGTGGAAACTGCATATATAGTTTCAAGAAGAAACATCCAAGATCATCCAAATTCAGATGCAAATTGAATAATTACATGTTCCAAATGATTCCCATTTTTCTGGCTGCTCAAACCTGCGAGTTGTCGTCCAACGCTGCCAAGAGACAACTTCGACTCCATCTTTCTGCGTAGGCTGAGCGACGTTTCGACAGCAGCGATTTCTAGCTGCGTAGCTCGATGTCGTCCGGAGAAAATGACTGCAGAAGATGAGCATCGCAAAAAACTTGATGGTAATGTCAATCTCAGACTAATTAATTCTGGTGGAGCATTCTGTGAAACAGCCCCACAAAGATTCTTTGATTTTAGTAAAAACATGTACACACCAGTAAAGGGAATGATCATGACTATTCTATCTTATCTTGTCGGAGGCTGCCATAAAATACTATGATATGAGAGTTTGTCTTTGTGGGGGATTCGATGCCCCCGACAATTTGAGGATCAATCTATTCGTGAATAATCATGTTCCCCAATTCAAAAACCATAAAGTAGGGGTTTTCCAGGGTCTTCCACATTTTTGGACAAACCATGACAAAGCCGCAAAAACGTAGACAATCTACTGAACCTATAGGTCAACTAAGGGCAAACTTGTGGTTGGCAAATTGAAATGATGTTGAACAATGATTGTATCAATCAAATCACAAGTTTCAGAATGGGTCGTTGAATCTCGCTAATCACTCTACTGCCACTCAAACTCACCATAACTCACCTGTGTTGAACGGTCAAGCTCGGGCCTGAGAGTTTTGCATTTCTTCTCTCTGTCCATGCCTTCATTTTGGGGTCACACCAGTCTCAATTTGTGGTTCGACAAAAAATTGAATCGATCATAGTTGCATCATTGTCATTGTATACATCCCCATTCTTGTCATTTCTCGCATTGTTTCCTGGTCAAATGCCCATGCTTGCTGGATATTCCAAGCCATCAGCCGGAATAGCTTTGTAATACCCAAACATCTGCCCACCATGGCTCCCGTCTTGCTCAAATTATTCTAACAATTTTGCTGCGGATATATCCGACCCGTTTAGAAACCCCAAACAAACTCTATCGTCGCACACCGTCCTTTTTCCAAAAGGGCGAATTGCACAGGGGTGTCGCACCGAACACGCTCAAAAACATTGCGCGTTCCGACCAGCTTTGAAACGCTGCGGTTGGCAAGGCTGTTCTTTACAGTTGTCTGCGGTGCGTTGTGCACTGAGAAAACCATTGGGTCAGCATGTCTCAATCTTCTTTTCCTGAAAGCGCCAGGTCATGCTTAGAATTCGTCGTGGCATGTCGCGGCAACTTCATGTTGGGTAGTGTCAACAAATCCCGAAAAGCTTGCCGGGACCAGTATCCCAAGTGTATAATAAAAGAAAACAATTAGATGTGAAGTTTCCAACCCGTTGGTTTCTATTTTAACAATTCACATCTAATAGCTGATTAATATTCATTCTCTGAATGTATCTGAGCTGATTAACTGATGTATCATGATGGATCTAAGTTCTTTCAAATGGTTGTTTATTTCATAACTATACAACCATAGACAACCCAGCTGAGGCGGTCAACCATACACCACTTCAAAAATGCCATTACTCTTGCTTTCTTTTCTCCTCAAATGCGACAGAAACCTACTGAGTTCCATGCTGAACATTTTCGGGGGGCGAGCACCACCTCCCTCTTGGGGTGGAACTTCTTTTTGTTGAAGCCCTCAAAAAGCGTATCCTCCGCGTCCCTTCCGGCCCTGTATGCCCAAAAGGACGCAGCTGTCCCTAGCATGCAGCAACCCTGCCACGCCGCGAATCGAAGTAACTAATTGGAATCCATGCTGCACATCTGTGGCATTGTAAGATTGAAAGGGCTTCCCGCTGATCTTAGCAACTAATGGTTTGTAGGTTTGGCTCTGGAACTAGCTTCTCAAAGTTGATAATATGCCTATATAATCTTAATAAATATATATATATATATATACATATACATATGTGTATATGTACATATATGAATATATAAAATTTTCTTATTATGAGCAATATGAAGATAACTCATTGCAGCCAGTTGGTTAGAAGTATAGCTTCAGCACTTTTTTTAAACACATGACCGGCGACAGCCCTACAACGGGATCTTCGAAGGAGCCAGCAACTTCGATTTGCGAAAATTGTCGTGAATTGATGTGTGGAGAATCCATCGACCACAGCATACCACAGCTGCTGGTCTGACTGGTCTGACTGTTGCGTGTTCTGATGCGTACATTGATGCGTCCTGTCTATACGAACTCTACTGAAACGAAATATCAGATCCGCGGCAAGTCAGCACCAATCCCCACTGATAAACATCTATTTGAATTCAAGGTTCTTCCGGTCACTCTTCGAGATATTTCTGCAATTGTAAAGCGACCTATCTGCCGGTAGCGTGATGGAAAGCTTGAACAACTTCATCGCGTGTCGTGGCCTATTGTGGCCTTTCATGATGGACTCTCCCCACACGACGTTTCCGCTCCAACCCCCACCAAGACGCAAGCTGGATTTCTGGCAGTTGAAAAATGTCATCCATGCCAAATGTATTTGAGTAACCCCAAATGGACATGAAACTGGCCAAAAAAGCCTTTAGCTGCTAATAAACAATATGAATTGCCAACACACATAACCAATCATATGGAGCACCTAGTCACCTGGAGAAAGTATGATGATGAAAAGTGATAAACGGTAAAACAACACCTGCACTAATGTAAATTCCAAAACAAGTTCCTGCCTTGAATTTACCATTCCCTTCACACCAGAGTTGAAATTATCTCTGCCTACAGTAACACGGGTGCTGCACAAGTTAACCAAGTGTTGAGTTGGATGGTTTTGCCGAAACTGGTGCTAAGTGCTAAGCAATGAAAACACATCCACAAATCCTTTTGGTTTGTCAACTTCGCAGGAAAGGTCTCCTAAAAGCAGCTGAAGAAGATAAGCTTGAGATGCAAGTATCAAGAAGTCACTGTACCTTTGAACTGTATGCAAACATAGTGACATAGTGACATAGATGAAATCATGCTAACAACTTGTAAATGTGGTTGGTCCGCTGTATTTAGGGTTTGTGCAAAATGGGAATGAACCCCAATATACTCCAATTTATGGTGACTTCAATGGAGAAAATGATGATCAACCACAAGATTTTGCATGTGTTCCCACGTTTTTTGTCACATCTCTGGGGGAGGAAGCGTTGCGTCTGTTGCGTCTGCGTGGATAACCATCCCAGGGTTTCGGTGGTAAAGGTCGCCAAGAACAACCAATGACCTGTATAGCATTCTGAGTTCCATGATTTTGACGTATCATATCTACATATAATATTTGTATGTATGCATCTGTATATATATATATATTTCAATCATGTGTATATATAAAACATATGTATATTTATGTGTATATATATATATTCAAAACATTCAGTGGGTAACTTCAGCCATTCTTAAAACCAGGCACAAGTCCATCATCATAATCATAATCATAATCACAATCATAATCATAATCATCTCACAAAACGTGCGTTTACCACTGACCCATCTGGCATAATCATCCCTGTAGCCTATAAGTCGAGAATCGCGTCGAGAAGTGGCGACGTTTCCGGTCCTCTGCCAACGCCAATGAAAGGGACACCCCAGGTCGATGCGAACGCTCGAGCCCAAGGTCGGAGTCCAAGCTATGGCACTAACAACACCATAGTCATAATGTTAGTATAAACAATACTAAGCCACCTATATGTTGATGGATGTTGATGGATGTTGATGGATGTTGATTGGTTTATAGCACCCGTTTATGGTAAAATTAGGGATAATTCATCTATTTCTTTGCTGAAATTAGCAGCTGATAATCATGATTCGGTTGATCTACTTCATCCATTGTGATTGGGATATGAAACATGTTATATGTTGAATACAGTGACATATTTATTACGCACTCAAAAACGGGTTGCTGACTTTCTCGGTTTCTTCCAATAAAATTTGCCTGCCTGAGTTGCGAAAAAATGCAGGGGCAACGCCCTTTCAAGGCAGGCCATCACAATTGCTGTGTGCGCCTGGCATAACTACTGATAGTCACTACAGCCCGACAAATGATTCTCACAGTATTCTGGCCTGAAAGTCTTGAGGCAAACCTCTGCTCAACTAAGGAAATCAAGAAAATAAATGGAACAGGCTCACCTAAATCAAGGGTTTTCACATTTCCAATGTGTTTGTTCATGCTAGTCATTGGTAATGAAAGTTCGTAGTACCTTCCACCTGAATTGTCATGTGTTCAACCCTGCGCTAGCAAAGGATACGGCTGTAATTTCGCACTGCGTCAGGACAGCTAAGCTCCAGCAGCTAAGTCGAGCAAATGACTGCGGCCGTAAGGAAATCCCAAGTGTCTTAGAACCCTCATCTTCTCTCGCACTCCGAAAACAAGGTTGATTCAATCTGACTACTCTGCTTGAACGGCCAAAGCCTGCTTTTCCTGTGTACATCTCTTGGAATATGATGATACACATGGCAATTGCGTCTGCAAGCACATGATGGATTAAACCTGATTGATTAGCTAGAGGTGTCATCCAAAAAAGTGCTCAATGGTTTAAACTGTTTAAACACATTTAAAAACGGAAGAACCTCCCTCCCCCCAATGTAGCGGCCCAAAAGAGGTGTAAATCCAGGGTCGACATTCTATACTCCAGTTGGAAGATATACAGTACCCAAAGACATGGATGTCTAAATGGGTTTGTCTGAAAATAGGGTACCCAAAAATTTGATGATCAATATGGTCAATCACCATTTTCCCTACTGAGGTTGCCAGCAATGGGGGGTATTAACAAAAAAATACTTTGCTTCGAGTGATCCCCACCATGACACTTTATTTGGCATTTCGTGTGATACAGATTATGATTTTGATTTTGACATTCTTTGGCCCAACTTTCTGGCAGGGAAGAGGAGGAGAGGACAACTCTGATGAAATCTAGAGTCTTGGCATTCTATCTGACATTCTCTCTGACATATGCTCTGGCATTCTATCTGGCATTCTATCTGGCATTCTTTCTGGCATTCTATCTGACATTCTTTCTGGCACTTTTTTTTGGCATTTTTTCTGGCATTCTATCTCGCTGGCATTCTAACTCGCATTCTTTCTGGCAGTCTATCTGGCATTCTTTCTGGCATTCTAGCTGGCATTCTTTCTGGCATTCTTTCTGGCATTCTTTCTGGGCATTCTATCTGGCATTCTATCTGGCATTCTTTCTGGCATTCTTTCTGGGCATTCTATCTGGCATTCTATCTGGCATTCTATCTGGCATTCTCTCTGGCATTCTTTCTGGCATTCTATCTGGCATTCTATCTGGCATTCTATCTGGCATTCTATCTGGCATTCAATCTGGCATTCTATCTGGCATTCTACCTGACATGCTATCTGGCATTCTTTCTGGCATTCTATCTGGCCTTGAGGTCCGGCAGTGCCCACTGGGATCTGGTGCTCGCGGTTGAGGTCCGGCAGTGCCCACTGCGATCTGGAACTCGCGGTTGAGGTCCAGCAGTGCCCACTGCGATCTGGAACTCGCGGTTGAGATCCGGCAGTGCCCACTGGGATCTGGACCTCGCGGATGAGGTCCGGCAGTGCCCACAGCGATCTGGACCTCAGTCCGGCACTGCCCACTGCGATCTGGAACTCGCGGATGAAGTCCGGCAGTGCCAANTGGACCTCAGTCCGGCACTGCCCACTGCGATCTGGAACTCGCGGATGAAGTCCGGCAGTGCCAACTGCGATCTGGAGCTGGCGAGGAGGAGGCGGGAGGCGGGAGGAGAAGGAGGAGGAGAAGGAGAAGGAGAAGCACCCCAGGCAGCTGTGATAAAATCTAGTGACCCTCACCTGGCAGGTGGGGAATCAAGAACACACTTAAATATCATATCAAGTTGGTTTTATCTCCCTAAAAGCTACCATTCAATCCCAACGTTTAATGGTTAAATCCCCATGTTGAATGGTTTCCCATTGATAAGCTGACCCGGGTGGTCCATGGACCGAACCCCATTTTGGGGATCAGAGATTGACCAGCTACAGATGGGCAAGCCTTGGGAAATGCTTCGTGAATGCGATCATATCCATAAATTAAATGGAGAAGCAAATCGAACATGCTCTGAAACTAGATAAAGTGATACTGAAACTTGCTTTTTGGCTATTCAATTCAAGCCATGCATTATATGAGCGTTGCGAGTCAACTTCTTGAGATTGGCTGCTGCGCAGCCCGGCACGCAGGAACCGCCGGCAGCGCTGAAACTGTAATTCCCGTCATCGCGCTCCAACGAAGTCAGCAATCTCGCTCCATTGAAGTCACATGCATACAGCAGATCTTCATGAATGTAAAAGTTTATTCATCTGTATCAATCCCAGGATAGGTTCTCAGAACGTTGGAATCATTAAAAGAAAGAATGGAGAGGATATGTATGTACATATTTTTAATATGCACATATATATATATATATATATAATATATATATATATATAATAAATGCATATGTGCATGTGTGGGTGTAGTGTTTAAGTACAAATGTTCAAGTAAATATATCCCAAAAGGATTAATTCAGAGATAATACCACTTAGCATCCTGGATGGAGCTGCAGGATTTCAAATGTATGTCGGATGCCCACGACAGTCCAAGAACAAAAAATGAAAGTACATAAATATAAATATATATATATAATATTGACATGAACAGTATATACATAGACAACGACACAACAACAAAACTGCAACCACACATGCACAAATTAAAGCAAGGTATGGTCATATGCACTCATATAGACAGATGCATATTAGATATATACTGTGTATATATATATATATACAAATTTATTTTATTTATTTATTTATTTATTTATTTATTTATTTATTTCTGTATGCATATCAATTACGTCTATATTCTGTTAGCCTGTCTCCCTTTCTGCCTGTCTGTGTCCCATAGATGAACCCATGACATGGGTGTTGCTCCGAAATGGATCATGATGCCATTGGACCCATGCAAAACTGGCCACCGCGTACACCCCAAAGCGACCCCACCCCCAAAAAAAAGATTGAACCTATGTTGGAATTTCACTGGTTGCGAAAAATATTAAGGATTTGAATGGTTTTCCTCATGTTTCGTTGTTTGAATATGATGATGCAATAGCCGGAAGGCGCGCAGGCAATTTGTTTTCCACGCATTTCCCAGCATCACTGTGTCCAAACGGACTGAACTCGTCGATGGGAAGCGGCACCTCAGCAGGTTCGGTTTCAACTTTGATATGCTCACTTTGTGGTGGATGTGGTCGCAATGTTGTGGATTAAAATTTCAAATGTGAAATTGCAACTGCAAGCGAGCAATCTGTTGTTACGCACATGTCCAAGGTCTTGGCAATACCACATTGCTAGGGCAGCTGGTGAATGGCAAGCACCGCTGACTAAATGTTGAAAGTATTCTTCCCAGAGCTTCGACCCCAATTCGGAAGCTGGGAGGAAGCACCCCTAAAACTACTACAATGACAGACCCCCACAACTGCCCAGCCCCATCTCATTTTCGAGAAGAAGGCTCAGGATTCAAAGCTGTCAGAATAGTAGAGACCCAAGATCCGGCTAGTGAGAGCCGAAGGTATAAATTTTGGGCAGTCCCTAGCTTGGGTGAACAAAGCTTGGAAGAAGAAAGAAGCCTCCAGGAAGTGCACCGCAATCTCACCACAGCCCCAGTATCAGCAGCTTGGGCTGCAGGACATGGCCGCATCAGGCAGCGACCGGTCACACACTCAAAGAGAACACACTGGGCCGCAGGTGCCTGCAAATTTCCTTCCGGGAAGCATACCAAAGTTCGGGAGGGCGATGGAGTGCTGTGACATAGTCAGAGTAACGCAGGCTGGCAGCTTCAACTCCTTCCATCATCTCAGACATGCCAAAGTCAGTGAGCTTCATCCCGAAGGTCTGTTTGGCCCACAAGATGTTTGCAGGCTTGACATCCAGGTGCAGCACGCCCAGGCAATGAAGGGTTTGCAAAGCAGCCTTCAACTGAGAAGACAAGCA
>BGPT01000011.1:370769-456235 GCA_003297045.1 Symbiodinium sp. clade C Y103
AGAGCCGGACACCACCAGCCAGACTGGGAGACAAATGAAGGGAGACAAGTGAAGACAGAGATCCGGAGAGCCGGACACCACCAGCCAGACTGGGAGACACATGAATTCGCATACAGCGGGAGAGCCGGACACCACCACCTGGTCGGAGGCGGACACCTCTTAAGAGAGAATTGAGAACCCCAACAGTAAACTGTTTGGGGAANAATTCGCATACAGCGGGAGAGCCGGACACCACCACCTGGTCGGAGGCGGACACCTCTTAAGAGAGAATTGAGAACCCCAACAGTAAACTGTTTGGGGAATAAACTATAAATAGCCATTTTCAATAGCTATGTTGGTTTACCAGAGGGATATGAGATCATCCAAAAATGGGACGTGCCCCACGAAATGACCACGACTACATCGCGTTCATTGCGGTTTTTTCATCAAGTGCTATAGTAGCCGTTCCATTGGCCAAGTGACGAAGCATCTACCAGGGTTCGCAGTTTGGATGAGGAAATCAAGCGAACATTCCCAACCTTGGATGGGTAGTTTAATCCTTTAGTTTTGTGCTTTAGATGGAACATGAACATCACCAGCCAAGATTAATGTCTTGTTGACTATCAAAGATTGAGCATGAGAAGTGGATGATGAATCCAACAAGAGGATCTCTACTCAACGGGGTGAGGTAAATCCTAGAGACGCCAGTGTTGCAACTTTTTTTACAGTGGAATATGAGTTGATCATGGACCATAGCATGCGATAGTAAGCAAACAATATGATTGTCGAAAGTACAGAAAAAATCAGAGTAGAGGTGTTGTGGCTGAATTATAGCACACGGGGCAAAAAAAAGGATCCGCTATTTTCTAGTTGATTTACCCAGCTAGAAACCTCCACGTAGTTCAGGGATTTTCCCAGCCAATCACATTTGATTACCAGAGGGTACCCTCCAAACATCTCTGGGGTGTCCTGAATCATCGCTGCCCAAGGTATCCTGTGTCCAAGCCGATTCTCTTCAAGTCCTCGTCCCCA
This sequence comes from Symbiodinium sp. clade C Y103, assembly GCA_003297045.1. NCBI lineage: Eukaryota > Dinophyceae > Suessiales > Symbiodiniaceae > Cladocopium > Cladocopium sp. clade C. The sequence continues at coordinate 371,781 of BGPT01000011.1, forward strand.
GTGGAAGAAATCGCGGAGGGAGCTATCACCCACCTGTGGCAACAACAAATGGCTTTGTCTTAAAATAGGAGTACACCTGATTCCATTGATGGAGTATCAGTATCCCATATTCTCCCTATTAAAATGGCCATTTGGAGGATATAGCCCATTTTCAGACACACGCACATATTGATGAATATGATTATCGTGAGTCCCAACAAGACAGAAGTAATGGAAATAATGATAAGCAGGCTTATTTTTTTCCACCATTTTTGACTAATGTTGTATGTGTTTCTATGGAGGTTTGCATTGCAAGTTGCACCGGCATCCCAAAAGCAAGCCTTGACACTAAGCTCAGAAAGTGATGGGGCCAAGGTCGGCGAAGATACAGAGATCCAACACCGACTGGCGGGATATGATACAAACTGAAATGGTGATTCAATGGGTCAATAGGATTTGATGGAAAATTAATGGAACTTAAGGGGGTTTAATGGAGGTTTCAACACAAATGGTGGATGATGGTGATTGGAATCGGATATAAGAGGCTAATAATTATATGATATATCCATCAACAACAGTGTCAACAGGGACTTAACTATCAATTGGTGCCCCCAAATGTTTGCTCAGTTGGTTTTCAACTAGGATTTATGGTAGATGAAAAGCCATCATTCATGGGTTTTCTAAAACAACTTTTGCCAGGGGGAGGGCCCACCTTGTACCAGCTTCCATTTTCCACAACTTCATACAGCGACGTGCACACCTGCCTGATGAAGGTCTCTTGGAGCAAAGTGGACCCAAGCTGCCTTTGCGTTGCATATCCGCGCACTCTACGACCACCTCGATCCAACGCTCTGGAGGATGCAGAGGTCTTGGAAGATCCCCCGGGCGGAAGCGGCGATGCCGGCGCTGAGAGCACGTCCCGCAACGACCTCATCATGGGCCTCTGGACTGCCACTTCGGACTGAAAAGGCTTTGAAGACACACTGGACGCGTCGCTGTAGCAAGGCCATTGTTGCTTTCCAACTGGCACTGATGGTAGAACTATGAGATCCAAAACAGACCACAATCATGTAATAGTTTGATAATCGCATCAATAGTGATTAAAATCATATTAAATCCGTTATCCCGGAAGTTATCCCATTATATCCCATTATCATTGGCTTATTTTTCCAGCGCTGTCAGTGACCGATTCCTTCTCGAGGGCGGTCATTTCTGAGACTGCCATTTTTTTTTTTGGATTTTGTTGGATATTGGTTCGGACATCTGGTGGAATTTCGTTGGGTATATGTTCTTTGACATTTTTTCTTTTCAAAGAAGATGTTGAATTTGTTTGGATGATATTTGATCGGAACATATTAGACATATTCATGGCGTACATACACCAATGAACTCGGATAGCAGCCAAAACTATTTGTCTTCGCGTGGGAATGGCAACAAACCCCAAAAGGCGCGAATTCCAAAGATGCTCCTTGCGGTGATGTTTCGTTGGTTTGATGGTTTGACATTAAATTTCAGGGGACCTTTTTTGAAAGGACTCCACCAGCCCAATTCTACTGGTTGTTTTTTCTTCCCTGCCTCCGGTTGACCATCATACAAATATGGCATACATTGCATACATCGATGTCCTCAGAGGATTCTTCCAGGTGGAACATGTCCGACCCCACGGAATTCCATGGGTGCATGGCTCATGTGGTGGGTAAGCCTTGGTGTGGTTGCTTCACGGGTCGTTCCATTGCCTTTTTTTGCACAGGAATTTTTTTGCAACACCCCACCACCGTAAAACTGTAAAGGTCTGTACTCATCGCAAGCGGAAACCTTTCGTTTGTAGATGATGTGAAGTTATAACTCCTACAATTATTATAAACTGACTATAAACACATGGATAGGTCAGGTCAAAACCTATGAAATGACCATATTTTGGGAAATAACCCAGCTATTTCAGGGTATGAGCTGGGTCAAGCTGTTGATTTCACTTCATCCTGAGGCAGCATGGGAACGAGGCTGTTAGGGCAGTTGGGGGGTGAAAGGCATCAGCAGTGCTTGGGAGGGTACAACATGGTGTCCCCCCCAAGTGAAAAGTTTGTTGGCTTATAGAAATTTTAACCCTTGTTGAAACAGTTCGATATATGATGTATCATATCATGAAATATCATTATATATCTAGCATAAACAAACCAGGAAAAATATTGGCTGGTCTAAAACCAGAATAGCAATCACAGTTTGGTGGCACCACGTGGTATGAGGTGTGAAGTGAGTATGGCCATCAAAATTTGATGTACCAAAACATCAAGAACTGGTGTGCTTCACCACCGAAAATCACGCATTCTTGGGTTTCCGGGAACCCATTTAGGGTCAACCCATAAATAGATAAGACAACCTCATGAATCCCACTCCGTTGGACAAACCCATAAAAAAACAGACTCTGAGTATAGACAAAGCATGATAAGAGATCATGAAACCTATCTAACACAAATAACGTAAACATGAATCAATTATGTCTATCCCTATAGATCTTATAATCTTCATAATAGATAAGGTAAGAACCTAGATTCAGTCATAACCTATACATTGTTACATTAACTAACCTTCATAAACCCAGAGAACCATAGAGCACCGGACCATTCCTTGGATCCCTGGTATCCCTGGGATCCGGATAGGCGACCTGGATGGAGGGCCAGATTACCCAAGCGCCATCGGCGGAGAACCAGTTCTGCCGGGCCTCCCGAAAAGTGGCGTTGCGGCGGTAGGTCGAACTCGGCGGAGTTTTGGGGTTAGATATGTGGCTGTTCGGAGAATATCAAAGCCATCTGAGCACATTAATGTTCTACAACAACTTTTAAAGATAAGTGATGGATAAACATGGAAAATTATAGTTCAATGTTATAGTTGGTGTAAGGAATGTGGACTATTGTGGATATTGTCCCAGCTAGTGGATGGTTTTTGGTGATGAAGGATGCAGTTTATTTGTTGCCGGCCAGGTCCAGAGGAGCCATGAAATCTGGGTGATGACAATGTTCAAACGACCGGACCCTACAAAGATATGGTGGGAAAACACACCCATAGAATCCCATAGATATCATAAATGGGTAGATATTGGACACTTATGATGCTGGCAAATGAGTAGGATATTCTGATACACTATGATTTAGCCAATGACCAAAACTCCTCTCTCTGGACGAAATCTTTTCATTGATAGGGAAATTCCAATGAAGACAGGTTGGAATGTCTCAACATATCTCAAAATCGTATACCCATGTATACCCCCAGTGGATGATGTATTTTCAGATCCTAAAGACAACCAGCCATTTGCGGGTCCAATATCCAATAGCCCAATGACTTGGCTCTTACCCATATCCTCACTAGGATTCATTTAATCTTCCTGATATTCTATGAAATCCCCATCTTGGTCATATCCCCGTTGCATCCCCATGTCTGATGGTTAAATCTTCGGGGAAATCTTTGGGGTCTCCAGGTCACGTGGTGAAATTTCTCTCCGGAGAGAAGAAGGACAAGGAGGTGCATCGAAGTGACAGGAGCATAGCATAGTTTCATGACATCCAACAAAAAACTCTAGGACTCTAGGGATCACAATTCATGTTTTTTTTCTCCCTTTATATATGGTTTTGATATTTCATTATGATGTTAGGATATGGTTTTGATAGCTGGTGGTTTGAGATATCGAAGTCGTGGAACTATCAATAAGCTCACCTGGTGCTGTTTTCCATGTGTTTTCTGTGAGGAGTTTTTGTTTTAAGCATGTTTGCATCATCTATTTCTCTGAAAATTTGCTGCTGTCATTTTCCGGTCACACATCAAGACAGCAAGTCTGATTTTTCTCGACGTCTGATTGATCCCAACACCCCAGGAGATGACAGGGATGTCAACATGAGCTTTTGCTCTCCGTAGCATATGATTGCTGATGGGATGTCAACATGAGTTTTTGCTCCCCCTTCCATGTGATTGCTGACCACAGTTCGGGAGAAGCCTGTATATACATCTGCAATTCATATAGGTTTAATCTATTATAAAACATACATACGGAAGTATAGATGCAACGAACAATGGGTAGATGGTATATTCTATGATCAATGGAATGGGTTGGTGGTTTGACATAGTTTGTCATCCCTACCTCGAATGATGATCCCACTTGCTGAATATCTGCAGATTGAAACCACCCACAAGTACGGCATTTGGGCAATGGACATGGATGGACATCGTATGTGATAGGTTGCCCCACCGAAAGAAAAATGACTTCAGTTGACCCCAATATTTCCTGGCACTTGTGCCATTTGTATTCGGGCACTTCGAGAGTCAAGGTGCAGTAGTTGACTATATAGCCCTAAAATTTTATTGTTTTAGCTAGTTACTCTTGTTGAGCCACCATTCAATTCCCCAGCGCGTTTCTGGCGGCTACTCAACCACTAAGGAACTCCAAGCAAACCAAGGGGCTCTGTCCCCGACTGTCAATAATGGTGGTTTCAATCCTTTGGCAAAGTGCCCATCTCCGTAATTTCTCTTTTAGCCATGCTGTCCACAATCAGGGCAAACATGCACCCACAAACTGAAGGGAGATTATCAACAACTGAGATTAGCCATGATCCTAAAGGTATTTAAGACTTTTTTTGTTCGTCTTCCTCGCCAGATGCCTTTGCACTTGGACGGTGCCGAAACTTCGTTTTTTGGGTGGTGGCTGCTTGAGATGTTACACCGAAAGGGATGGGTGAGGGGAACCATCTGCCAAAATGGGATCACGCCACGATCTGGTGTTACTTCAACCATTTATAGGATTTTGCAAGTGGGATGACCTGCGAATCGGAGACTTGTCAACCAGGGTTACTAACCACTTACGATCTGTGGGATGATCCTTCAAGCATTTATGTAAGATTTCGGAATTAGAATTACGCAGATGTTGTAAGATGTTTTAAAGTAGCCTGAGGGGGGATTTCAACAAACAGAAATTCTATTTTTATAGACATTGTTGGGGATGCAAACAGACAACATAAAATTACCAAAAATGCAAGTAAATTTTGCAATGGGAACCCCAAATTTTGCAGGTAGGTACGCATGATATTCCTTTCATCATCGTGTTTGTTTGGTAAAGGGCAGTATCCACGTGTCCATGAATACAATTGACAGGTAAACATGATCCGAAACAATTCAAAACATGTTATAGCGGTCTGACGGCAAACTATCCACAATAGCCGAGCGTCTGCATGTTGTAAATCATCCAGACGTCTGCATATTCAATGTGGTGAAGACTTACGAAGGTGTGGTTTTCAACTAGTTCCACTTGGCTACACCACATTTTCTGGGAAAAGAAGTCCTAGTTGACGTTGGTTTCCTGGTTTACACCCTCCAGGGTGGCGACCCCTCAGTTATCAATCGATTTATAGACCCATCCACTTGTAGAAAAACTTCAGTGCATCCACCATGAATCCTATTTAGCTAGTTATAAACCAACTTACCTGTTTGACCCTACTACAGTGGTGGTGAAACAACTGACATTCATCGTCATAAATCCCCATCTTGGTTGATTCCAGCCCCATTTTCAGTGGGTTTACCCCAGCTCCGCGGAGCGCACGACCCAGGGATGAACAGCGGAATCCGCGTGACGAACATGACCTGCTCCGCCTACGAAGAAGAAGTCTCCAAGATCAAGGCATCGCTGAAGATCCGAGACATGGCTGTGCCGGGGAGATATGCCAAGTTTTTTGGCCCCGTTTTTACCAGAGATATTGGGTGATGATTAGCATAAATTTCACCTTTGGATGGAAGGAGGTACTACTGCGGTACCCTAGAAATTCAGGCCAGCACTTAGGATAAAACCAGCAAGGAAAGCAGCTGCGTATTCCCATTGAAATGGTTCTTTGTCTCACAGTCTGCAAATGTTGTTGATTGAAAATGGCTGGTAAATGGCATGATTAGTGGTTGCGAAGCTGCTAACCATGTCTCTCAATGGGGAATGGCTCTGATATGCTCCTCTGAAAACATAGAACCTCAAACTAGCAACTCTGTGTAGGAGTAGAATGATAATCTTTCAAGACCAAATGTTGGGGTCCACGTGGGTTTGTCTAGAACTAGGGTACCATCCAAATGCATTGGTTGATCATTTTCCCCATGACAACTAGCAATGTTGGAGATGTGACCAAGTTTCAGATCATCCCAACATACCAGGTTGGTTATATATGTCCCATATGGGATGTATACACGATTTTGTATCACCATTTCTGGTTGGTTTTATAGCCAGAAATCATCCCTTTTGGACCGAAATCTGCGAGCACCGGAGCCAATCCCTCTTTCACTTCGGTCGCCTCCAGGGTCATTTCCGAGCCCGACACTCGTGGATCATGGACTCGCTCTCAGGGTGCCATTGGGGGGGGTCGGTGGGACCAGGTGGCCGTGTTTGAACATAGGAGATCCCCAAGTCCAACAGATTCGTCGCCTGATTCTTCCGGTGAAACCTTGGAGAATTGTTGGAGATTTGGGTTTGCAGATTTTGGACAAACCCATGTGCAATCTTGGAACCTTGAAAGCATAGTGTATATCTTTACCTTCAAGGATATCAAAACCCAAACTGGAACAGTTCTAAGATAAGAGGTGGTTTCTGTAGATGGGCGAGCCCTAAACCCATGGTTTTGCTATGTTTTCCTATTGAAAAATGCCCCCCAATGTGTAAGAACCCCCCATTGGCTCGCAAGCGAATGTAGCTTGTGTTTTGCTGCACCCAAGGCTTGGCTAACAAGGGAAACTTCAAAGTCCGCTAGGTGAAGACAATTGCCACATTCCAATTCATGATGTTCCTTGATATGCAGCCAAACCTGTGCATATACCTAGACACTGTACATACACATCAGAGGATATCGTGCAAAAAACCTCTTCCAATGGATTCTAATGCCTTTTTTCTACGCCCAAGTAGATCTTAGACCAGAAGGTGGACGGATGCTTCCTCCTGGATATGTGAAAAACGGATCAAGCATTTGGGGACCCCAAATGGATAGTTTCTACATGACAAGTATAGTACAGATATAAAATAACTACTGAGAAACACACAAAGAAATTCATGTTCTAGTATTAAAGAAATTTAAAAAATATACATATAAGCAAAATACATACTGCACACAAGGAAACAGCACCAGCTGTTCATGTGTGTTTCACATTCCCTACTTGTACGTTTTGTTTCATACTTCTCACATCATCAATTCAACTGGTACCCGCAGATTCCGCCGATCTTTGATGACCCGCTCTTTTGCTGACACATGCTGATGGCACGGCTCCAGCAGAAAGGCAGGCTGGAGCACATCCACAGCAGGCAATCATCCACGTCGACATCAAGCCCACCAACGTCTGCGTGGGGTCGCTCACAGTCCACCCTCGCAAGTAGACTCGGAAGCTGCACGTGCTGATCATCAGCAACTTCGTCCGGAAAAAGGGACCCCATCAATATGGTTTGTTGGCACTCCTAAACATATAATTCTGGCAACCCCTGACTGTCAAAGTGAAAGGTTCTTGACGTCTTGATTTCAACAAAATGGTGACATCCTTAAGAGCCAAACCATCATTCAATTCAACCTGCTTTGGGATTCATTGCAAGCCGGCACTATGAATGAAGCGATGCTTCCAGCATGTCCGGCAGGTTGCGCTTCAACGTCAAGGAATGTGCTCCTCCAACTCTCAGCAGGGGCCCCCATGGCAATGCCATCCATAGCTGGATTCTTCAGTAGGGGTGCTGTGATAATTTTCTTCCCTCTGGTTATTTAACGTAGCCATGGAACACCACCATTTATAATAGGAAAAGCACCATGAATCATCTGTACCATTTTCCATGGCTATGTTAGTCATAACCAGAGGGTATGTTATGTGAATATGAACTGTTTGTTTTTTTTGTGTTTGCGTCAAATGATGGATCCATGGAACCCCCATGTCTTGAACTTGTTTGGCCAAGCTGGTGAAATCCAACTGGTGATGGGTTGCATGGCATCGGGTAGCCCCTAAAGTGAATGATTAATCACGTTCCCAGTTGAAATGAAACATATTTGGTTGGCATCACCCGCTGGTAGTTTAACATAGCTATTGAAAATGGCACATTTATAGTGGATTTACCTATAAAAATGGTGATTGTCCATAGTTATGTTAGTTTACCGGAGGGTAGCTATTTTTTGGAGACACCAAGTCCTTGGGAGCCCACGCGCTGTTTTGCAGCTCCAACGGCTCGGTGTTGAGGCACCGTGGCCTTCTTGGGAGGAACCACAAAGCCTGAGGTGCGGGGAGTTGACCCAGTGGGGATACAAGCATGGGGCCATGGATATAATGGAGATACAATACTGGGGAATATGCAACAAAATCTGGAAAAACTAACTGGGTAGTTTAGATTGTATAGTGAATTATATTTTGCGAATTGAATGTCTTTCTTTCAAATCTACCCAACTGAGAAGTGATGGTTTTTGCTGGGTATCTAAGATTGGCAATCGGCGATGTTCAACCCAGAAAAGTTGGGGATTTCACAAGCAAAAGATGTCCATCATTGGGATTCAACTAATTCAACCAGCAATGTTTGGGAGACATTTTCCTATGACCTCTGATGCCACAGTGTTTCAGCTCACCAATTTCAACATGAGAATCCTGGGGGTGTTTCATGAAGTTTTTTAACCTTCCAACCTGGGGTTTCAAAATGTCTCAACCCACAAGACTATTGATATATGATATTATCATCAACTCACATGACACACTATAATCGGCTTGGCAGTAGCTGCGCGGCGATCCCAGCCATTGTGGTGACTTCTAAATCACGAGACCAATCAGTTTGAAGTTCCTGCCATCAGCTCAAAACCAGGATGGAATTCATGAAATAGATCTGACAAATTTGGATTTTGGATCATTTTAGGATTTCACCCAGCCACTGTTGGGTCTTGTGTTCAGTTTCCAAGATGTAGAGAGACAATGTGTTGGGGTGTTCACAAGGACCAATTTTTGAAAATTATACCCTTGAATGTCCATGAATTTAGTTCATATATTTGTTGCTTAAAAAAAGGGTATGCCAAAAGGTCCAGCATTTGGTGGTTCACCCAGGGTTAGTTCACCCCAGTTGAAATAACTGGACTATCGGTAAACTAACCCATGTACGATTCGTGGGTGAGCCACCAAGCAATTGATTATACCAAAATTATTTTAAATCAAACATGGTTTGCTGGAACTTATCGCTTTTTGTTCGATTATTTTCCCATATGATCGGAATTAAATCTACAATGTCAACGTCCGTGCCACAACTTGCAGTCGATGACCACCAGCATGAGCATCAGCAAACTGATGCGCCGCTCCGTCCGGAGACCCCGGGGGGGAGTTGTGCGGAAGGGTGGAGCTAGGTGGTCCTGGATCTTATGGGATTTCATGGGAAAATATATAGGAAACTCCACTAGAAATGGAGGTTTTACTGGGAAAATCCATGGGATTTCATTGGGGCGTATAATTAAGAAAATCCATCAAGAAATGGAGGGTTTTAATGTGAAACATCAAGCATATCTTGGATTTGCGGGTTGTCGATGATCTTGGGCATTTTCCCAGTGGGGTTCCTGAAGCAAATCCAAGTGATGGAGGATGATCGCAGACCCACCCCGCTAGTTGACCTCAGCAGAAATGTTTTGTCTTGGGGTCAGTTCAGCCATAAAATCCCTAGGATTTTCCATAGCAAACTAGCTGGGATTTATAGATGTGCATCTCCCCAAAATATGGTAGAAGAGATTTTGATCCATTCGTGGACTTCCCTTTCCTCCCGTCACCCACTTGGACTGTCGGTGCAAGACTGGTGGCCCTTGTCACATGGACACCGCGCGCGGAGAGGATCACAAAAATCCCTCTTGAACAGCAACATCTACCAGATCAGCTACCGTGAATACAACGACTGGGAGAACCAAGTGACGCATTGGAGCGATGCACCAGCCTTTATCATACCTGCCAGCCATGTGCCGAGCGCTGGTGCAGAACTGCCGGTGAGTGCTTTCGGCGTGGGCTGCAGGTGTTCTCTTCCACAGGTTTTTTTACCGTGAAAGAGCTAGTAACCTTCTGCTCCAGCAGAATGCTCCACCTGGAGCATGGGATGCCCAACGATGTGGATGGTGGCTTTCGCATGCTTTTTGCGAGTGGGTCCCTACTGATTCGGCCGAAGAGGAGCCACGAATGATCACGAATGTAGAGCTTTGCACTGATGCCACAAGTGTTCCTGATCCCATCCCTATAGATCAGAGAGTAGGGAGACTTATCCTGTGTAATTCGCCCCATAGCCAACTGAGAGCACCAAACTGCTGATCAATGATCAATGATTGGCTTGAAACTTGGAAGTTAAAGTATAGTACATAGGAGTGTAAACCCCCAATAAAGATGGAATATATATGAGTTTTCTTCCCAGCTTCTGTCTTTTTGGGGCTTGTGAACATAGTACTATTAATATATCGTACATGGGACGATGATTAATATTGACAAACAGAAGTTCCGTGCAAGCCAAAACCGCACATATCCAGCATTCTCGCATTCCAACATAGTACAACGTGCGTTTGTTCTGACAAGAGGGGACCACATTCTTGCTCTTCAAAACATATGGAAAGCCATATTAGAACTGATGAACTTTATGAATATCATGGGTATCTCTCCATAGAATCCCCTATGGTATCCCCATTTGTTCCCCATCAGGCTTCGGCGGTGTCCTTTGGTGGAAGTCATGCTCAAGGCGGGAAAATGGATTGGACCAATGAAAGGGTGAACAACACAGGGTCCTCTTGGTTTGGTCTTTTTTTGGTCATTCCATGGAGGCACAGAATTCTTGGATGTGTATGATGTGTTGTGTTTTTTTTTTGGGGCGCTAAATCAGAGATGTGAATTGTTGTTCTTGAAAAAAACAAGCTGGAGTTTGGATTGGTGGCATTTTCGTATGGGAAAACATGGTTGTTATATACACACTGCCGAGATGATGGCAAACGTGGTGAACGTGTGCGTTCCAACTGGACATCTTTAACCGTGTGAAGTGTAGCCTTTGTTGCTGGTCTTTGTTTATAGGTCAAACTTGGGCCCTCTCCAAAAGGATGCTTGGTCCCATGGACTTCCCATGCACACGTCATTGTTGGTAAAAACACGGCTAATAGCTGGGGCCCAACAATTATAAGTTGGATTCAAAATCCATCTATACTCTAAAGACATCATTCTCCCAACTTTGCCGATCGTTTGGGGACCCCACTTTGTAAACCCTTTGGGGCGGTATATTGGCCCCAATTGCACGCCACCTTTCTTCAATATGTTCCAGTTTAAGCCGATCTTGTCTTGATGAAACTCTTGTTTTTGCTTCTATCCTGCCTCCCAAAATTATGTTTTGATTAAGCTTCAATTTTTGCTTTCTCATTTCACTTACTTAACTGTCAAAGTTATTTTTCTTGCGGGATAACACCATCAAAACCAGAGGATACTGGTTGCTTACTACCACCATGTCACCATGTCTTGCCGGATATCCATCAGATCCCCCAAGTTTCATGCCTGGGAATCGCCCAACAACTCAGTCATTTTCCCAAGTTTCATGGGTAGATATCCCGATGGCCGATCTACCCTTGAGGGATCAAAACCTCTCAAAACCCTGCTTTCCTGTCGATGTTTCCCCACAAGTCAACCCATTGAACTATGTTGTTTTCCCCAGATTTGGCCAGAAAGGGCATTCTTTGTTGCTGAAATATTGCTAACCATCTTTAACCATTCTTGACCATCAATCAGCATTGTTACCCTCTGGTTATTTAAGATAGCTTTGGAACACCACCATCTTCAAGAGGTGGATCACCACGTTTATCATCTAGAAATGGGTCATTTTATGTCATTTTCCATGGCTATGTTGAATAACCACAGGTAACCATTCCTACCCATGGTTTCAACTGGCATAGCTTGAAAGCACCAGCCCAGGCGCAGGTGCGGAGCTGAAGGATGCCGTGGAGGCCGAATGGGAACGTTACGGATCCATGAAGATCTTAAAGTTACTAGACATAAAGAATCATCAGATCATCAGACTTTACCGAAAATAAAGATAAATCAACATCAACAATAAGGATCTAAATCTTAAAGTTAGAAACTAAGGATTTGCATCTTAGATTTGACACTTTGTGGTCAAACACGGGTTCAGCAGTATGGAGCATCATTGAACGTGGGTGAAGTTGAAGCTAGCTAGGGAAACATGGGATTGTCCAGAATGGGGTTCCCAAGTTTGGCACATCCCATGACGAGACAGAATGAGATTTAACAGATAAAGATAAAAACGATAAAATCAAATTTCGAGTTTATACTGCATAATACAATGTATATGATATACTGATATGTAATATAATGAAATATAATATATATAATATAGTACAATACAATATAATATAATATAATATAATATGTATATCTTAGATCAATAAGAATCCAGACAACTATATGAAAAAAAAACGGGATTCGATTCACACCACTAACTAAGTTGCTGATCTCAGCAATAAGGTGAACTTTAACCGAGAAAAAACAGGGATTCAACCAATCTTGAAACAGCCTTCCAGTTTCTTACTGGTGCTTAGTAGGGAATGGGGGAATTGATGGGAATGGGATGATTACTAGTGGTTATTATAGGTCAGCAACCCTCATTCCCTGCTAAGCACCAGTAAGGTTTTGACTGCTTTGGTTGTGACTGATACCACACTTCTATCTTTTTGGAAGTACTGCATCTTGAAACCCACATTGACCCATGCTTTGAGCATATGCGAGCAGATGCGAGATAGTCTAAGGCATGCCATGCACCTTTTTTTGGGGATCACCATGCATGAGAATATCAAACGAAACTAAGATGGGCCATACCTTAACGAAATTATTCCACTGTCCGGTGACCTCCCGGAATAATTTTGTAGGAATAATAAGCGCGGAATAATTTGAGGAACGCCCCTGCCAGGTGTGGGTGTCGGAGCTTGGAATAAAAAGGTCAAGTGTGGCAGAACAATTCTTTTCCCAAAGGTCAGGTGTACAAGTGTCCTGTTTTGGAATAATTTTAAATTGGGCTTGATAATATCAAACCTTGAAGGTCCCCCATCCCCTCTTGTTCTTCTCCATTCCCCCTGGTTTTATGCATCTGTATTAGTGTCAACACTTCGAAATCAACTATTGTACCAGAAGGTAAAAAATCAACGCTGCTCAATTGCACAGGTGAAAAGTACGAGTACCGTTTATTTAGGCTTGTTTGCCCATCAAGAATGCTGATGTCGGCCTGAAGTGAGAACCTATGTGTTTTAGATGCTGCTCAAGTAGCCCATATCCGGGGTGGGACCCATGGCGTCCACGATGTGGAAATGTGAGAAGCGCCAGCGTCGTAAGAAGAACAACGGCGTGGTGGTGGTGAAAATTGCAGGATCTTTCGATATACCACTTGGTGGTGGTAGAAGGAAAAGCGCAGTCGATATCTTTCGGGCAGAAACTTTTTGCGATGGTCGAGAACGAGGACTTCCACACACCCGTGGAGCTTTCTCTTCATCACTGGAGCTCCACACAGCGAGGACAAGATGGTCGAGAACGAGGACAAGTGCCAGAGATTTCTCTTCATCACTGGAGCTCCACACACCCGTGGAGAGACACTCTGAAGAGCGTCTATTTGGTCTGCTTTGAGGTCTAACGAGCACCGCAGGACTGAGCAAAAGGGTAAAAACAAGGTGCCGCGAGACCGTCCAGTGGCACTGTGCCTTCGCATTAGGAATTATTGGGGATGGGAAACATCAAATTTTGTGATCCCAGTCGCTTGTCCTTAAACGTGTTGCTGCCAGGAATCATTTTCAACCATTTTGACACTTGGAGGCTAATCCGAAGTTAAATATTCCTCCACGGTAGAATATCATGGAATAAAAAATGCATATAGGTTTATTTCCCAGGATTTTTTTTTTAAAATATGCTAGTGTCCACACGACCCCCCTGGGCATGGCCCTTATCAAACTAAGATAGTCATCTTATAAATTGGGTGAATCATCTACTTTCATGGGTCATGTGATCATATTTCTTTAGTGTCAAGCCGTGAAACTACTGGAGGGAATCCCATTCATATCCCATGAAAAATCATCATTTGCAGTGGTTGAGTCACAAGTTTTGGTTGTAAAATCATCGCCATTTCCGTTGGCGAAAGTCCCCATGGTTTCGAGGTCGTAGACCCGTTCTGTCGTTGTTCATTTACCTAATGAACTATTTTAGATGTATGGATGGGTGGATAAATGCATGGGTGGGTGGATAGTTGGATGGATAGATAAATAGCCAGATAGTTGGTTTCAGATACATTTACTCATCGTTAGATTTCCATGAAACCAGCATTGTTGGTGGTCCAATCCCATTTTGTTCACATGATGTAACTTAGTTAGATACTAGAATAGTTCGAGTTACACATTCTTATTTTCATATAAAACCAGAGAACATTCCATGTTAGATGTGAATTTTCCTATATGAGTATAACCATATTTTACAGCCTAGTTTCAGATTTAGTTGCACATACCCATCTATGGTTTAAAACATTTTAAAACTATGTATACTTATTGGCGTATTAGATGCAACTACACATTCTTATCTTATTTATATTTAAGAAGAATGCTAGTTCATTGTTAGTATTTGTTCACATCACATTAGCTATATTTAAATTTAGATAGTGAATATTTGGAACATGAGTATAAATAAGATTACATAGGAACTAGTTTAGTTGGAATTACATAACTTAGTTTCACATCGCTCTTATTCTGACTAAATCACTAAACTACAGTTCAACTTCAACAAACTATACTTCAACTTCACTAAACTATAGTTCAACTTCATGGCTAAATTCAAATTCTAACTCAGACACTCATAGGTCACATCGTTACCTCAGAATTTTCACATGACGAACGTCGTAGGTGAAGTCTGGCTGGCAGACGGTGTTGAGCGCAGTGGAGAGCTACAACTTGGCGCCACGGTGGTGGAGCTGTGGGTTTTATTTGGGTGGAGATGAGGCAAAAAAAAAATCCATGGTGGTTCATCCCACTTAGTAAGTATGGTACAACCCTGGTTATAACTGGACAAAGTAGGGTTTATTCACTTCGAACTGGAGTTATAATCCACTTACTAAGTGGGATGAACCATGGAAAATGGTGGTTGAACCAAGCAAAATCCATCAAAATCTACTGAAAATAGTGATGTAACCAGGAAATTTGAGAATGAATGATGGCTTACACAAGCTAAATTGACTGACAATGGCGGTTTAAGCAACCAAAGGTGGGATGATTTAAGAAAGAACAAATGGGGATGAACAATTTTGAACCACTAAAATTAGAGCTGTAACCCCAGCAAATTAAGGGAACAAAGTACGTTTGGCTTGAATCATGAACCTGTTGGTTCTTCTTCATTATTATTGACCAATAATATGTTAACGATGAACATCGTCCTGTGATTCTTGGTGATTGATGAAATATCCTGAAGATATATCCCCATAGACGGAGAGTTTCCAGCGGCCCCAAAACAAACCGTGAAAACAGCTGGCCATGCCTGGCCCAAGAGGTTGGCTGGCTATCACTATGGTGAAGTAGAGCTTATAATTTGGAATATAACCCCTACAACTATGGTTGGGTTTATTGATATATAGCCTCTGGTTATTTCACATAGCCATGGAAAACCGCCATCTTTTATAGGTAAATCACTATAAATCATCTATAGTTGAGCCATTTTCAATAGCTATGTTAGTCAGAACCACAGGGTATATATTATGTTATATTCATCCACTTAGTTCCACACTTAGTTCACTGCACTTACATCTTTTTTTGCAACCAGTCATCAGGTTACAATTGTATTTACTTGAATTTGCTGAGTCAATGATTTGGCTTATTTGCTGACTGGGAAGTGGAAACCAGTTGGCTGGGAAAAGCCAGCACCAAAGCCGCCGAACCGCATTGAAACCATTTCAAAACGAGGTTTTGACAAATTTGATCATGAGATTTTTGGAAACCCCATCTTCAATCAAATCAACCTAGCGACCATTTGCCAACTAATTACTTCACGTGACTTGAGGGATCACTTTTCCCACTACTTCCACTACTTTTTGAAAGCGGATGAATTCAACCCCTATTTGGCAAGGTCGTTTAGAACTCTTACCTTTTGATAGCATTGAAGTCTGACTAAATGGGGATGGGTCAAACAGATCAACTGGCCAAATCGCACGCTTTGGGGTTTAAGACTGAAGATGACAAGTTTTGTGTGTCCATTGGGACCCTGAATGACTTGATACCCGCATACTGATACCCTGGTCTAATCACACATGCAACGGGAACACATGTAAACTTCGATAAAACGATCAATTTACTGTAAATAGGAGGGCCCATCTATCGCTTTATATAAGTGTAATAAGTGGTAATTGTGCAGTGTCAAGTTGATTTGATGGCGACTTTAATGCTGCACCACGTTAGTCTAGTTCAATGCGGATGCCATTGTTTTTCTTGTGGGTCGCCTATTTGTCTGGTAAAAGTCACCAATTTACCACCAGATTCCCTCGGGTAATTTAACATAGCTATTGAAAATGGCCATCGAAATAGTTGATTTTCCCATTAATAGCATGGTGATTTTCCAGTTCATTATATAACAGTTTACCAGAGGGTATATCCCATTAAATCCCATTAAATACCACTAGATCCCATTGAACCATAGTAATCTCCCCATGATTTTCCAGTAAATCATCATTAATCCCATTAAAATCCCATTAAATCATCAGTTTCCTATGGTTTTCTGTAAAATTTCCTATGATTTTCCAATTTTGTTTAACGTCCCCAATTTTTTTGGTTCGTTAAATTCATGATCTTGAAACCCAGGGCCAGCCGAGCTGCAACCCGAACGCCTTCTTCGTGTGGGGTTCGCCCGGCAGTGGAAAGTCGCGAGCTTAGAACAAGGGGACGACCGAGTCGGGGCTGGGGACGGTGGAAGCAACAAAGATTCAAAGATGGGATTTACCCTCTGGTAAACTAACATAACTATGGAAAATCACAATTTTTAATGGGAAATTTGACTATTTCTATGGCCATTTTCAATAGCTATGTTAGTTTACCAGAGGGTAAATGAATCAATTAGATGTGGGTCTGTCTGAAAATGAGGTTTTCATGATAAACAATAAACATGAAATTGCAATTTGATGAAAAAAATTGATGAACCAGTGGATTTAGAGATACACTATATTCAGACAACAAACCCTCATTATGCTTTTATGTTTGGTGAGAATAGTTCATTTAATATCACAAGGTTTGGAATTATTAATATATGTGTTGAGATGTTGTAGCACTCGACATGATTTGTCTTATTGATGTTCATACCTTTATTTAAGTATCATATAGCTTATAGGCTGATTTGGCTGTAACAATTGGGATTGAACGGTTACTGTTTATTCAACATGGGGATTTGACCTTTTATGAATTGCTAATCTACCCAAGCTGAATTTGACCAAAATTCGCCGCCTACCCTCCTGGCAATTGGAAATCCCCGAACTCAATGGAGGTTTCAATGGGAAAGTCCTGTATAAATGGGATTTTCCAGCACGCCATGTTTGATTACCAGAAAGTACATGGGATGAGAGCAACAGATTGGGATGGAACTTAATGGTCGTGTCATGGTGTGGGTAGCCATGGCCCGCATTAGGAGATGGCCATCAGTTCATTCATGGGGATTTCTATATCCATCATGAGGCATCTAGTTTATGGGATTCCATTGATGTTAACATCAATCATTAATCGGGATTGGTTTATAAACCCCATTAACTATAGTATACTATAGTTAGAAGTACCATAAACGATAGTTATTGGAGTGATAAACCAACTTAACTATCTAGGGGGCCCCACATTGTAGGGATAATATCATAAATCCCCAGTAATGATTAATGTTTAACCATCATGGTGGGATGACCACAATCCATATGACCATGGCGCATAGAACCATAGCCCAAGAAGTAGACCATGGGATGTTCGCGTTTTCGACCAGATGTTGATGCGGGACAACCCTGGGTGAGATGGACTTGCGAAAAGCAGTCATGTTTTAGCCGACTTGCAGAACTGACTGACACAAGAATTTACCGTACATATAGTATTATATAGTATATAATATATATATATATTATATATAATATATAATATATATATATATATATTATATAATATATATATACACAATATATATATATATATACAATATATATATATATATTGTATAGGAACTAAGAATCTCAATACGGGCATCGTCAGCTTGTAGCTGACAACATCATCCGTTCCATCCATGGATCCATCATTGACTGGTCTGGTTGGTGGATACATGTTTGTCTGAAAATGTCGTGTACACCTAAACCCAATGCTGTTGCTGATCATTATCCCAAGAAGAAATGGCTATTTCATTGGGGGTATACCCTCTGGTAAACTAACATAGCTATGGAAAATGGCCCATCTATAGTTTTTTTTACCTGTTAATAATCGTGATTTTCCATAGTTATGTTAGTTTACCAGAGGGTATACCCCATTTTCAGACACACCCAGAAATGTGTTTGTTCGTCATTTTTCCACCCTAGAAATTGCGTGATGATCCCCAGTGGACATGGGAAAAGCCGGCTGCAGGTCTTGCTTCGTTGGCCGGCTGATGATGGAAATGCTGGACAGGTTGGAGCTAGTCCTGGAGATGTCAGGTTTATCCGCAAAATGGGGTACAACGGTATATACCACCATAGGTAGATGTTTTAGTGGGAAACTCTGTAATAGTACCAATGGGATTCAGGGCTACTGTTTTGGTACCGTAGTGTCAGAGAAACCCATATCGTTGGTCTCAAACAAGTCTTTGAAGTGCAAAACCTTGCGAAGCTCCACAGGTGTTGGCGGATACTGTGCTCTACATACCTATACCTAGACTCTCCAGTGGTACCCATCAAAATCAACCTGGAACTTTTTCCCCACAATTTGTGTGCTTTTACATACTTATCTTACCATTTTTATGGGTTCTTGGAGGGTCTAGGTATAGCTGCAAGGTGATGGTTTATAATCCCATTAAGTACATATATACCTACAATACCCAAGTTGTTGGATGTATATCCCATCGTTCGCACGCCCAGATTTGGTTCCTTTTTTTGCAGGAGCCCTTTGGTTTTTTGTTTATGTACCATGAACAACAGTCCCAACATCTTTCTTGAACAACACACATCCTGCAGTTTTTGTCAAACATAATATGTGTCAAACAATGGCCAACCCCAACAGTCCCAAGATGTTCCTTGAACAACAGTCCATTGAGACAGAAATCGAGTTCTTGCGGCCAGGTATGAAAACCTCATTCCCTTGATGTTACCAGTGGCTGACCTGGTGAAACGATCCGACCCAGATGGTCTGGAGCCCCAGTGAATTTTCAATGGGACAATGGGAATGGATCAAAACCACATCACGGCTGGTGTTTTAGTGGCATTAAAAAATACTAAAAAAGTCTATGGTTTTTTTTGGGATTCAACTTTGATCTAATCAACCGAAATGATCCAGTGTACGGGGATGCAAGTGGATTTCAGGGGGAAGGTCACCTGGGGTTCACCAACTCAAATTGTGATGTTTTCATCCCCGAACGATGGGTAAACCGACATATCCCATGGTTGGTTCATGGGCTAATCAGCTAATTGTCATGTAATTGTTCAGCAATTGATGGAATAAATATAGGTGAAGTGTACAAAAAACAATACTTTTCTGAAGGGTATCTACAGTCTGCCATGTTGAGATCCGTTGTTTGTTTCTTTGCCCTGCGAGAATTGTCCTACAAGTTGCGCATGCACATTTCAGAAGTAAAGTAAATGTCTTGGGCATTTCCACTTCTTGTTGTTTCCTTGCGAAGTTCGGGGAATATCAGCATGTGTAACTTTGCGGAACTATATCATATATCAGATTCGCCATGTGATCAAAGGATATCAAAGGCCCAGGGGGTTGCGAATGTTGACGGCCCCGGCGGGATGTTGACCCAGCACTAAACCGCCAGTTTGGCAACTGGGAGGGGTAGCAATTTAAAGAATTCATGACCTTTCTGTTGGGGTAATTCAAGCGCAATTAGTATAGTGGTTTATGAATCCGGAGTTGATATTAGGTGCTTATCACCATCAGCTCATTTCAAGATGGAAAACCTTGACTCTTGCGACATTATATGCCCTCCGGTAATCAAACATGGCAACCGGAAATCCCCGAACTAAATACTTTGGCAAACATGTTTCGTACAATCTAGTTACTATGACTGCATTCATCTACATGAAGCGTTGATTCATGTCCTCCATTTTGCTGCTTGGAAAACACCGATGTGGTTGCGTCAAATCCGCATGTTTGTTGACTAAATTCTTATTTTTTCAAGATGATGTCCCATATTGGCTGAGTAGATCCCACTTCATTTTCCGTGTCTGCTGTTCATAGTCCCAACACCACATGCTTAAAGATAGATTGATTTTGTCTCGACGTTTCTTGATTAATCACCATTAAACCACCTTTTTTACCACCATGAAACCGCCATTCAACCGCCATGAAACCGCCATGAAACTCATTAAACCTGAATTTTGCCGTAGTTTTCCTGGTGAAACATCCTTTACACCACGGTCCTACCATGCCGCTGTTGCCACGGGGTTCACCAAAAGCCAGGCCCCGACGCTGTGGATGCGGAGGGGGTACAGGAGCCCGACATTTTGTGCAGTGGGGGAAGATAGAGGCTTTGAACTAACATAACTATGGAAAATGGCTATTTATAGCGGATTTTCCCATTAAAAATGGTGATTTTCCATAGTTATGTTAGTTTACCAGAGGGTACAACTTGTTTTTATCATCGGTGTATAGTGAGAATGATGATTAATGTAAATATTGTAGTGAATAACTTAAATAATGTAATTATCATCTCACTATGACTATTAACCGTTATTTGTCATCGGTGTAAAATACTGATTTGTGGTGGTTGGCGAGGGTTGCTATGGTGGGAATGGTGGCAACTGGGTGGAGATATGTTAATGGGATATTGGTCCGGTATAAGTTGCTAGGACGATGTAACGTGTAACATGGGTTGGGGATGTTGCCCCCCTCATTCCGTTCGACACGGGACGAACTCCAACCGCGTTTGTGCGTGGCCTGCAACAAAGAAGCAACAGCTGGTCACCTGGATTCTCAGCAAGACAAAGAAGTGGTGTCAGAAGAGGTCATGATGGATCGCCTCTTCGGCCAGCCTATCCTTTTTGGATTTTTTGGGCAGTTTCGATCCTGGTTTCCCTGTCGACAATGCTGACAAGCAGCTTGGACCGCAGTGCAGATTGCAAATTTTGCGATGCAGTGGAATTTACAGATTTTTACACCTAGCCACGTTTGATTACCATAGGGCAAACAGAATTAATGGGATATTACCGCAATGGGATATCAGTATATAGTAACCCCCACAAAGAATGGACATCATCATAAATCATCGTCTTTACATGTGGAATTTTCTATTCCCATGGATCTGATTACCGGAGGGTGTTTCCTGTTTGTGAATGATAGTCATGTGCATAATCATTATATGTGTCGAATTGATGAATGGTTTTTCTTCTTGTAAAAATTCCCGGTATGGCTTGATACTCGTTCCCATGGATCTGAAAAAAACAAAGTTTCATTGAGAAATGACTTGGCCTCCGAGTGATAGTTCAAACGCTCTTTCGCAAGGTATTGGATGAAGGGAACATGTGCAGCAAAGCCTCATGACTGATGGCAACGAAAGCATGGCTTCCAAAGATGGAGCCAGGTCTAAGGTTGAACCAACAACGGAGATCTATGAAACAAAGAAGTGGAGGGACTGGAACAATTGCAAAGTGGTTAGTGGTTGCTGTCAGGGAGCCAGCAGTATCAAACAGCTCTTGGATGTTTTTGGTTGATGTGTTTTTTTTTGCTGTGATAGTATGATATATTCCCATTACTGGGTGGATTGTAGCCATGCACTTTCGATGGATAGAAACCACACAGGCTTGCCACGTGGCAACTGAATTCAAATTCGCAGGGAATCGACTAACCAGCCAAGCTTGAGTATAAACATGTTGTGATTGAATTGCTGGATTCTGTTGATTCAATTCGAACATAGTGTAGTTCATGTTGCTGAATTGCTATACTATGAACTATATACCATAGTTTGTTGATTCAATTCGAACTATATTATTTTTTGTGTTCTTGTTGATGAACTCTGGCTGAAAAACCCTCTGGTGATTTACAGTAGCTATGGAAAATCACAGTTTTCAAGTTCCGGAAATCATCATAAATCATTGTAAAACCGAGTTGCTCGAAACACCACAGGTATAGATGGGGTAGATTGGGCAAATATAGCGGCAAAATGACCCATTTACCCCGTTTGTGGCTATCATTTGCCTATAGCAAATGAGCCATTTTCCATAGCTATGGGTTAATCACCATTTCAGATAGTTTATAGTAGGGTAAATCATCATAAATCATCCATAAATGATATATGTTCCATAGCTATATGTTAGATAACTGGAGGATAGCATAATTATTTTTCGGTGAGGTGACCAGTGACCATGCTCCAACCTTTCATCGGCTCACCGTCAGGAATGGTTTGACAGCTACTTGCGGGTGACCTATGGCGAGGAGTTTCGTCGGCTGGGTCGGGCTGGGCTTTTGGAGGCGACTTGTGATCATTGGTTGAAGATAGAAGGCCTAGGGGACTGCAGAATTCATGAGTTTCTAACATCTTAGAATCTTAACATGTCCATTTTTGGGGGGGAATAAGGATGGATAAGGTAGCTATAATACTTGTTTTGCAATACCCTTCAAGGAGGCCCTGATTTCTGGTGTTTTCGGGGTCGAATCCGAATCCTCGGGATGATCATATTGAGGTTCTGGCTGGGATGGGTTGACAGGCCCAAGTAGATCATCTTTGATCATCTTTTAAAAGGTAAATCATCAAAAATCACTATCAATAGGTATGGAGCAAGACCACCAGATGTATCGAGTGGTGAACTTTGAATCTCAAATGAGCCAATGCAAGAACTCCGAGAATAAGAACCATGTACGGGACGGACATTGTTTTTCGGAAATTGTACAAATGTACTCGTAGCAAGCGATAGGATCTTGTCAAGTTTGTTGATGTCCTTTCTGTGAAGCTCGAGGTTTTAGAGATTGGTCAAATGTTTGATTTTGAGAGGTATGCCCAGCCGCTAGATGGAGTGTTCAAGTGGTCAATATGATGTCATGTGTGTGTCTTTGAGGTATAATGTCATTGAGATGTTGGATATTGTAGGATTTGTTCATGTTTTATTGATGTTTTATTCATGTTTTTCCTTCCGGCCTTCACAACCCGGATCATCCAAAACAGCCGCAAACCGATGCCGCAAACCGAGCGCCGCAAATCGGCAAAGGTCAGGTGCCAGGCGTGCCACTGGAGGTGAGCGAAAGGGGCCGACATGTGGAACAACCACGCGGAGTCCTGTGCTTGGGCGAGCTTCCGGTCTTGACTGTGTTGGCTTTGCTGATGAAGATTGATTGGGAGTTTCATTGTAGAGAACAGCCCATAGAGCTAGCATAGACCCTGAGAACAGCCCATGTCTTGAGAAAAACATGGAAAAACAGATATTTCATTGTAGAGAACAACCCAAACAACCAACAATAGACCCTGAGAACAGCCCATTTGGCAGAGGATAGTTGGGCAGAATCCATAGTAGCTGTGATGATCCTCATTGGCGAAATTATTTTCTTAGGTGAAACCACCGTGCAGAAGCCGTTGCTAACAACAAGTTGCAGTACTATCAGTGTGTTTCCTCGGCAAAGGACCTCAGATTTATCTTGCCAAAGACATCCAAAGATTAAATGCCAATAATTTTATATACTATTATGTATACTATATTCCGAGAACATTGCGACAAACCTGGTCAAGCTAGACCCACAAACACAATTTTAATTATTGTCCCAAAAAGACGGGTCAAGAAGCGTCAAGATGTGCTGAGACCCACAAACGCCGCAATTCTTGGAGGCCAATAAGCATTAATGTCGGAATCGGTTTATATCAACATATAAGATCCTACGAATTTCTCATGAAATTGGCTGGCAAATCCAGAGTTTCCCATGATTTTTGTCCTGAAAGCCCCAATGAAAAGCCCCAGACTTTGCTGCCTTCCTTGGCAGCCAGGACAGCTTGCGGTACAGCATGATTTGCCAGGCCTGCTAGAGGTGATTCGTTCCGGGATTATAAACTACCGTTTATATGATTCGGGACATCTTCATAATCCATGAAGTGGGGAATCCTAAATCAATTCAACGACAACACGTAGAATGGAATGACACAGGGTCAAAGAACACTGTTCTTTTTGTGGTGTTTGGTTTTGATGCTTAGCCATGGTTCAATTGAGATTACGGACTGATCCAATATATTCCATTGCAGGAAACCCTCCTTCAGAAACTCCTTCAACCGGTAGGTCTTGGGATGATAGAGGGTGAGGCTCTCCTAATTTTGCTGTGCAGCTTTTGATTAAACCGGTACCATGTTTCTTCTAATTATATATTACATTATATTATATACCCCCTGGTTATTTCACATAGCCATGGAATAGCTGGCTAATTTGGGATGATTTTCCCATTCAAACCTCCATTTATAGGGAATTTTCCATGGCTATGTTAAATAACCAGAGGGTAATATTATAAACTGGTTTAGGCTTGTTGGTTTCGACCCAGTTTTTAAACATCCAGTTTTGTTAGTTCCAATTGGATCAGCCAGTTGCACAGATGTTGACACATCCATCCTGAGGAGCTGGCTACAACAAACGTCAACAAACATTGCGCTGTACCGCATTTTATTCTCTAGACTTTATTACTCTATTCAAACATGACAATAACAAACAAAACCGTTTTGGATTGGTACATTTTTTTTTTTCCAGGAACGCCCCCATATTTCAAGGGGGTTCATGTTCACTTAAGCCATCTGAAAATTGGAAAATTGATCCCAAATCCTGAGGTTTCTAAAGTTCTTCTCTCGTCAAGATGGCAAGTTTGGGTTACATACCCATTATATTCATGTACATTCCAATTTATTGTGAGTTTATATGGACGTTTCCTAAAATAGAGGTATCCCCAAATCATCCAAAATTAGACCATTCTAGTATTGAAACCTATGGTTTTGGGGATCCCCAAGTTTAGGAAATCTCCATATTGGATCCAATAAACCAACCATACACATTAAAAAAACACACCATATGTGCTATGGTCAAGCTCCTTGGATTGGATAAACCCAGTCCTTGGAGGATTTCTATACCCATGGGCATGGATTCCCATGGCATGGGATGGATGCCCATAAACCATTGCTCCCATGGAGTTTCCTATGGTTTAATGATCTGTTTTTTGTATCTTTTTGTGGGGTATATATATATATATAGTCATGAGGGTCTAGTAAGCCTAAGTTAAACGGGATGATGTAGCCGCCACATGCTTGACTTTCGGGAACCAGATGTTTTGCCGAAATTCCCATGTTTGATTGATATGGTAATGTGGCTTGCTGTCTGATATTTTCCCAGCTATAAACCCCCGTTTTTGCTGGTGATTTTCCAGCTAGCCACGGAGCTGATGACACCGATTGGTAGTTCCATGAATCACCATTATCAACTAACCATTCCTTTACACCAATGACTAAAAAAAACATATGTAACTTGACCCTGGCATATATGGTTCATATCCATAACTCATCCATTGTAAATTCTATTAATCATCATTAATTATCATGAATCATCATTAATCACCATTAGTCATCATTAATCACCATTCTTGACCATAAATGAACCACAATGAACGATGGTTTATACCCATAAACCCATCCATTTAACGATAGAAATGCTGGGACTCCTCCGGCTTCGCGTCCAGGCGCGCAGCATGTCGCGGGTGGTCTTCCTCTTTGAAGGTTTGGAAGATGCAGAGAAACTGACCAAGGCGCAGGGGGAAGGTGGGCGGGTGAAACTGGAGTTACTCATCGAAAAAACACACAGTGAATGAAGATAAGTATCCAAAATGGGATTTGAGAATCCCAAGAACAATTGGGAATTTATCAACAACAGAAGAGCTTGATCAAAAAAAAAACAGTGGATTTAGTCCACAAACATTGGGATTTAATCAAGAAATCATCGTTTCTACACATAGAATTGTGATTTATCCCACAACAATGGAGATTCAACTTAGAAAAACATGATATATGCAACAAACGAAATGGTTCTTAAACCAACAAGAAATGAGATCTAACCAACACAAGACAAAATTTGACCAAAAACAGGGATTAAACCACAAAAAACATGGGATCAACAGGATTAACATGTGATTTATAGGCTCTATGGTGGATATATCGAACTAGTTCGATGGGGTCAACTGAACCTACATAGCTGTTGGATCCGCGTGCAGGGTTCCTCATGGAAACTGGTGAGAAGCGCTGTGTAGAGGGTACACCTGGCTCAAAGGGACTGGTCTATTTGAATATGTTTGACTGGAGAAAAAAAAGTTCAGAGTATCCAAGATGGGCCATGAATATTTGATTTACCCTCTGGTTATGACTAACATAATTAACTATGGAAAATCACAATTTTTTAATGGGAACATCAACTAGTTCTATGGCCATTTTCAATAGCTATGTTAAATTACCAGAGGGTAAAATATACTGATAAGGTTTGATGAACTGGCATGTTTTTGGGATGACTGCCCAATGGTGACACAAGAGTGAAGAGGTGATACATCAATGGCATCCACACCACTGCAGTTGAACCCTCCCCTTGTATTCAACCATATTCAACCACATGTAATCTCTTGAAGAGACCATTCGCATACAGTTTGTTTCCCTTCTTGGGTCTCAAGTTTTGGTTTGATCAAATCATGTTGGATCCCTGCTCTTGTTTGCCAAATGGTTGTAACTACGTTGGGCCGATGTTCTTTTGCAAACGACTGCTTTGGCTGTTGGAATCATCATTTTCTTGGTTGAATATACATCATTTCAAATGAAATAGTACCACTTTTCTGGATGAGTTCCATATTTTTCCACATGTTTTCCACATGAAACCCATGGGAAACTCACCACTTCAGATCGCCATAGCACCCACCGGTTGAGGCCGTTGAAAGCTTGATCCGCGTGCTGGTGAGAGCCAAGAATCTCGTGGTGCGCGGTTCTGAGTGGTGAGGATGATATCATTGCTATATGAATTATGGGGAAACCTTGGATTTAATGGGATTGATATATGATTAATGTAGATTTCATGGAGATTTCATGGGTTTTAATAGAGATCTATGGAGATCTAATGGAGATTTCATGGGTTCAAATGGAGATGTCCTGGAGGGCACCTTGTAGGTACAGAAAGGGGCCTCACAACGGTGATCGCGCTAAGTCTAAGTCTTAACTGGGGGACCCCTTGGATTTCTATGACCCTTTACGGCTATAGATGAGGATATGTGGACACCCTACCAGCCCAAAATTGATTCAGTCACAACGCAGGCCGGTTCGCTGACACCAATCACCATCCCAAGATCAACGATTTTTGGCGGTCTTCCCCCGGGGTCAAAGAACGGAGACTTCCAGGTTTCAACAAAAAACGCCTTCAAGATACTGGGTTACTGCAAGGCAATACAAGTTGATATGTTTACCATGAAATTAGCACTTTTGGTCAAAACATGTCAAAACATGTCAAAACCATTTTTTTGCGCAAAAGTAATGTTCCCGCCCAAATGGCGGTGTCGTTCAATCCTGAAAACCTAGTCGAAGAAAAACACACCACTTGACTTTTCCCGAATGACCTTCTTTGCATAAGTTTTCCTGATTTGGCGATTATCGAAGAAACCAACTGCTTCCATGTGAAAAAAAAAAATAGGAAAATGACCTTCAACCACATTGGGATTCCAGATTTTGTGATGTTTGATTTTTAAAAAAGCATTCAAAAAGAACATGTATATTTATATTGTATATAATTCCAGTGTCCCATCATATATTCCCATTACAATCCCATGAATATCCCATGAAATCTCCATTCAATCCCTACCTGTTGATGGTGAAATTCGAAAATCCATCATAAGATCCCCAGGTACATTACATCTTAATTCCAGTATCCCATCACATTATCCTATCATCATAGAATCATATACATACATATGTATGCATCTTATATACACAATCCCAGCAGATAAGCCCATTCAATCTCCATGAAACCTCCATTGTCGATGATTAATCCCAGTAAGACCCGTTAAATCATATCAAATCACCATTGATCATCCCTTCAATTATCCCAATTAAATCATCATAAACCCATTTAAAAATCATTCGAAATTCCCATTTTTTGACGGGTGAACATCCCATTTTTATCCTTTGGTAAACTGTTACATAACTATGGAAAATCACCATTTCTCATGGGAAAATCCACTATTTCAATGGCCATTTTCAATAGCAAACTGTTAGTTTGCCAGAGGGTAGCCATCCAAAATCCTCCCATCCCGCACCACCGTGGTTTTCTCCGATCAAACGCCAGGTGGTGACCTCGAGACCTCTGCTGAGTCGCGACCGTTACAGCGCCCTGGAGGTCGTGGTCGTTACAGCGCCAGGGGAATGGCGGAATGGATTTTTGGATCTTTGATGGGGATTTCATGGGGATATCATGGAATATACAACTAATTTAATAGGGAAATCACCATTAAACATAATATATATATATATATTTGTTACTGTATTTTGATATAGGAAACCCTTCTGTTATATATTAATAGATATTCATAGGTTGATTCATTAAACATGATTCACCCATTAATAGGGAAATTACCTTCAAATATACTATGGATCTAATGATATTTACCCTTTGATTATTTAACATAGCCATGGAACATCACCATCTTTGATAGGAAAATCACCATTTATATCATCTATTTCTATGGGCAATTTTCCATGGCTATGTGAAATAACCAGAGGGTGGGGTGAATGAAGACATGACGTCGTGACGTGACTGGAATGATGGGAATTGGATTGGGGGAATCACCCGCATAGCTGGCCGTATGATCATGCGATTCGTAGCGATTCATGGTTACAAGTGACCATCACTTGTGGTGTTCTACATGATAACTTAAATGTCATATGTGATGCTTATCAACTGTCAATGGATAGTAGGTTTTAGAATCAAGGGACCAGAGATGCTGGACATGACTTTTGGATACTTTTGGATTGTTCAAACATAGGTCATAGGGCACCTTAAAAATCCAAGGTTTATCAGTGAGTCAACCTCATTAGAATGGACATGCGTCGGCGTACCACATTTCTGGAAAAAAACACTTGATAGAAACAAATACAAGGGGGAAAACTATCAACTTGATAACCCAGCAAATGGCGATTGAAACCATTGACACCATTTATGTTTGATTGGCCTTTTCAAGAGAAGAAACTGCGATTTTAGTTGCAAAAGTGGAACCATTTCCTTTGGAAATACTGGTGTTAAGTGTCCAAAAGTCCAGGAGTAGATGATGTCACAATAGAATCCAGGTGGGGTATGACCAGTATGACCCACCTAAAAAGAGTAGTCTGAAGAATTCTCATATCCAAAACCTGTAGGCGATGTGAGATGTTATTGCCTTTCTGGAATAGACTAACATGTGTAGTTTCCATGAATGCATGTCCGGTTTACTTGGAGGGACACCGTAGGCGGTGGTCTTGCCTGTATGGTTTGGGTGCCATCCATTCATTGTTGCTGTATCCCTCGATATTCGCTGCTGAACACCTATTTTGGTTGCTTCAATTCCAAACCTTGTTCAGCTCCAATCTCCTTTTTGCAATTTCCGAACCTGCTCACCTCACAATTCAAAAAACAGATATTCTCAGTTGTTGTTTCACCATTTTGCACCCTTCCATCTTTATCCCCATCTTAATTTCCCTATGTTTCATTTGGATCAACTTGGGTTTGTCTGAAAATAGGGTACCTCTAAATCCATTGGTTAGTGATTATTATCCCCATTCAATGGCTATTTCATTGAGGATCTTAACCCTATTTTCAGAGACACCCATCTGCTGGCACCATCTCACCTTGACCAGAACGAGTCCGAGCTGTTGGTCACCATGCGTTTGGAAAACCTCTCGGACGAGCAGAAACGCATTGTTTGGGGCGCCCAACGATGTCTGACCTATTTCTTGAGCGGGGTGGGGAAGATTTTTCATGGGGATTTAATGGATTATAGCAACCCCCAACAAAAAGAGAAAGAAACACTATATGATGAAATTTGAAATATGAGGTAAGTATCATCTAATATCATCTATAACACCTTGGAAATACGTTTCTATCGTTTTTGGGACCCCTACGGTACACATTGACTCGTCCCCGGACCCACTAGTAGCAGGTAGGGAAGAGTAATAAGGGGCGACTTATGTAGTGGGTCGGGGATACATCTGTGGGTATACAATGGGACTAATTATAACGTGTACACATGTGCAACTCATGCAATGGTTCACATCCTATGCCGCTGCCTATGTTTCCACAAGGTGCTTCAGGTAGTGATCTCCTCATTATTCCATGGCTATTTGGGATGATCGAGCCCAATTGACGGGCCTCCGGAGAGTTTGATTGTGACACTTGTTGCCGGAGCTCGCTTTCTGAGCTCCGGAATACAACTCCAATAGCTATAAAGGTTAACTTGCAGTTGCATACCAAATAACTGGGGTGACCCACTTCTTAGAAAATCAAAGTAGCACATTCTGGGTCAACCTTAGATGGATGCTTTAGCCTGTCATTTCCCAATCAAGAAGGCATATGATATATTACTGACCGGCCCTCAAAATGAAGGGCAGCTCCTACGGCGGGATTTAAGGGGATTTTTCCGGTGAATTCTCAGACACACACTCATGATCACTCATGTATCAGCTATACATCAGCTGGAAATCCCATGAAAATCCCTGTGTTTCTTGTTTCAATCAGCCTCACCTTGTACGGATTCCAGGTGGCCTATGCTCGTCTCGGAGCAGCTGGTATCGAAGCCTATGACAACCTCCTGTCCAGGTTGGGGGAGATGTCAGCGAAATGGGGTGAACTAACATAACTATGGAAAATCACCATTTTTAATGGGAAAATCCACTATTTCTATGGCCATTTTCAATAGCTATGTTAGTTTACCAGAGGGTATATCATTGGATTGGTTTAAGGGAAAATCTTCACCGAAAACCATCGGTTGTTACTACCTAAGAAAAGGGAGTTTACGGTAAATGTTCCTGTAAACCAATCCAATGACTATGCGCACTTATATTCCCTCCCCTAATATCCCCTAATTACCTTGTAAACTGACACCTTCTGGTAATCTAACACCACTATGGAAATGTGATGAAATGTGCCGTTTGTATCCGTTTGTATGATTTACCCATGAAACATAGGGGTTTTCCATAGCTCTGTAATCGATTACTCGGCCACAGGCTGCGAACCTCGCAGAACGTCAGTGACCAGGTGCAAGTTTGGAGATTTTTTTTCGGGAGCTCTGGAGGTCTGGGAGTCATCTGGGAAGGGGTCGAAACCTATGATTTTCATTGATGTTCCATAAAATTTTCGAAGATAATCATCTATAGTGGATGGGGAGTTCATATATTACTCCAGTGGGGCTGTTCAGAACAAGACTAAGTCACCTAATCTTGCCCCCCAAATACCTGGAGTGTTGGGAGCCAGCCTGTAGAACCTCCCCAGGTAGAACCAGTCAAGTCACAGCTTGGAGGCTTGGAGGATCATCCCATGGATCGCAAGCGGTGAAAAAAACCCTAGGGGTCACAAGTCTTATCATGAAGCAGTCATGATTCCGGAAATGACCTTCCAAGCATTTCCGCAATTAGTTTGTCTACCAACCAATTAGCTATATATGATTATATGCGTACCCTCTGGTTATTTAACATAGCCATTGAACATGGCCCATTGATAGATGATTTTCCCAGTAAAATCACCATTTATATGGAATTCTCCGTCCATAGCTACGTCAAAAAACCAGAGGCTATATAGTATATTATAGTGTATATATATATATATATCCTACATCCTAGGTAACTTTGTAGATCTTTCTATTGCTTCAAGTGAAACCTCCCTCCCAGCGGGTGAAGACCCGCGGTTTTTTCCAACGTGTCAGGGCACGCAGGGGCAGGGGGAAGAAACCTCCAACGATGGTGCAGAGGACTGGACTGGGCTGATATGATTGGATTTTGCGGGTCGAATCTGCAGGAAACCAGCTTTTACTTATACTGGTGCTCAACATAGGAATATACAAATCATCCCATTCCCCCATTCCCTACGTTTTGCACCAGCAAGTTGCTCACGTGACTCACGTCTTTCAAACCTTGACTATCAAGTTTTGCTTAGAGGTTCCCATTATCCAATTCTGGGATGATAGAATCAGCCACATGATGGAGAGCCTGAACGGCAATCAAGATGCAATGTAGCCTAAAGCAAAGGAGAAACTGATAAGCAATCTTAAATGGCGAGTTTATATAACCAATCCAGCTAGGGCTGTGGATGCAACCAACAATATGAGTGAGGTGCCCCACACAGATGAAGGAATTCCAGTAGCAAAATCCGGAGTGTAATTGATAATACTCCCCAGAATTCCGCGGCTTTATTGGGATTTCAAAAGCCAAAGATGTGGTTTGACGAACTTAAGATAGAGATATCCAATGCAGCCACGTTTAAGCCCCTAAACATTGAGATTTAGGATGCTCGAAATGAGTGGTTTGGGAGCCCACAAAGGTGCCAAAGATCAGATGCCCATGACGTCACCCACATTTGGAAGGTCCATTTGGCTGGTTTGCTGCTCGAATTCCCATGTTTGGCTGCTTCAATTCCTTTGGATTGTTTGATGTTGCTTCAATTATGTTGGCAGATGAACACCATCTCACTTACATAGGTACACAAACCAAATTTGGAGATGATGTTCATATGTTTTAGCATCGATATCACATTACTCTCCCATGAGAATCCCATAAATGAACCATTCTCATTGGGTTAACCACGTTATTTATACATATATTCAACCCCTACCACCCGATGCAGGACGTCTTTGGAAATCCCATGATGCTCAGCATGCTCCTGTGTTACCTGCAAACCATGGGCCGACGCAGTTGGAGTTCCCAGCAACCGGCTGCTGGCAGAACGGCAGTGCCATGAATGCTGCCCACAAAATTTGGCTGATCATGTTCCAACAACAGACGGTATGAGAACGCCAATAGGTGATACTTTTGACTGGGACATTGGACTGGCCCTATCATGTTATATCTTCAACTTGCACTGTTTTAGGAACAATAATCATGGTGGATGTGCACAAGCTGATACTCGAAACGGATGGGCGCAATGTGATTTGTCTGATTTCTTTTTTTGGGTGATAATTGTTGCCCACCTTCAAATGGAACATTGGGAATTTGGGACCGTCTTGATAGCAATTGGTGGTCAATAGGAGGTCCCCTGTGTTCCAACGGCCCTTTGACATGGCTTCCAGTAATGTGATCCAAGTACGAAGTATTCCAATCTCCGACCTCCACCAAGTATTACAGTTTTTCCCTGGAAAAGGGCTGCAAACTTGGGGACTTCAGACCTTGATAGGAGCACCTGAAGGTCCGCTGTTTAAAGAACAAAACTTGGAGAAGACCTACGAAAACCGGTGGCTGGTTTTAAACACGGGGATTTCTTAAAATGGGGGTTCCCCAAAACCATGGGTTTCAGAACTAAAATGGTCTAGTCTTGGATGATTTGGGGTACCACCACTTTAGGAAACCTCCATACGTGTCATGTTTCAACACATGACTTATCATGACTTTATGTTTTTCAGGTATGGGTTTGTCAAGCACCAAGCAGTTTATTGTTGGTTCATCTCCCCATGTTAGTGGGTAAATCAGGTACAGTAAATATCACGACTGTATGATGGTGAGATATGTTTAAATACCACATTTTGCTGGTGAATTCTGCATGTATCTGAGTAAATATCAACATGTTTTGTTGGTTGACTCCAAATTGTCATGGGAATACCACTATAAAATACTGTAACAAGTAAAATTAGGGTTCATCTCCACTAGTCATTGGGTAAATCTTCATGATCAATGGACTCGTCATAAGTTTTGTTGTTTCAAAGACTGTAAAACCCAGGGAAAAAGTTGTCGCAGCTGTTTTGGGATTCAAAAAGGTGAAGAAGTGGAGGCAGATGAAGACATGGCAGAGGCCGCCAGTATTGTGGGAGCTTCAACCCTGGAATATTGTGAACATACAGAAAGATGTGGAAAATCAGTAGGAAAACCAAGGACATGGATCTACAGTGGATTTTCACTATATTTATTAAGTGGTTTTACATGTTGATCTACTGGTGGGTAACGTTCTTGTGTTTGCTTGGATGGTTGTTGAATGTTGTTGATATCGCTGGAAGTTTTGAGTACGCAATCGTGATCCATCGCCACTTACCAATGAGTTTTGCAACCAGAATGCTGAGCTGAATTTTGCGTTCAATAAAGAGACACTCGACGTCGGAACACGGGATATAAACATTGGGGTTACACCGGCAACCATGAATACAACCACTATATGAATGGAATCATTCTGTTGGTGGACTGAATTCCGACATGGGATATTGACATAGCATGACCAAGTAATTGCAGTAGGGCAACAGCAGACAAGGCTTGGAACCGGCCTGGTCTACAACATGAACATAATTTTGGCAAGTAGCTTGGCAACATACACTGCTTAAAGTTGCCACAATCACCGAAAAGGGCCTTGAACAACTCGGTGGAATCAGACGTAATTGTGAATTGCTGGTTTTACTTTGGTTTACTATTCTATTCTATTCCAATTTGTCCTTGTTTGCACCTCATGTTATTTAGCCTGTGAACCTCAAATTCTCAAAGGTCCAACCCAGCCAACAAAATGCGTATTTGTGGGTTCTTTATGAATTAAAGGTAGTTATATATAAGTTACAACCATCTATAACCCAGATATACATATATATATATATATTTAATAAATATACTATAAATATAACCCAGTTTATTACT
The DNA here is from genome assembly GCA_003297045.1 of Symbiodinium sp. clade C Y103. Classification (NCBI taxonomy): domain Eukaryota; class Dinophyceae; order Suessiales; family Symbiodiniaceae; genus Cladocopium; species Cladocopium sp. clade C. The sequence goes on from BGPT01000011.1 coordinate 406,779, forward strand.
ATCTATGGGTTATGTATACATTTGTTATTTATAACTTTATAACCCATAGATAACCTATAGAATGCTGCATGTGAAACCCCGAAGTTTGCTGGCAGGAATCGGAAGAAACCACCCTGACGGCTGTCTACCGCGTGGCTGTGGATGTGTGACAGCTCAGTGGTGCTTGTGGAAGGAGTCGGAGTTTGTTAAACGGGGATGAATATACAATGGTTTCCTAAAATGAGGGCGCCCCCAAATCATCTAACATTGGACCATTTTAGTATTGAAACCTATGGTTTTGGGGATCCATTTTAGGAAACCCCATATAGGGATGTCACCCACAAGTCATGGGAAAATAAGATGAATTAAGAATTGACTTGTTTCGTTAGATTTTCATTGATTCAGAAAACAAGACTTGGGTGAAGTTAAAAAACACAAGGAAGTAAGTTTGGCACTTTTTCAAGCATTGATCATATTGATCCATCCAAGTTTTGCATGCATTATTCCCACTGTGACCGGCACCCAAGTGAGATTCACATACCGAACATGGGGTACAATATACACTCTGGTTATTTAACATAGCCATGGAAATCTCTATGAATGGAAGTTTTAATGGGAAAATCATCCAAATATAGCCATTTTCCATGACTATGTTAAATAACCACAGGGTAATATCCCAAAATAATGTGGAAAAAGACGAGTCAAAAATGGCAAGGGCACCCACACAATTGGAGACAAAGACCTCAACCCTGGATTGATAAGCTTCCTGGTTGCTTACTTGGCCAGATTTATTGTTTGGAGGTATCACTTTTGAGGGAAAGCCCTACACAATTCATCAACCAAAGTGACTTTAAATCAGGAATTGGGTTTGACATTACCAACTTGCCAGCAGTAGTTCAAATTTACTTTCCAAATCTTTCCAATTTTGTTGGATAAGGTACTGAAAGTGGAAGAACCTGTAATATCCCTCACTGGAAATCATCGCTTCATGGGGTATCCAAGGATATCAACCCAACTGGGAGAGTTAAGCTCAGCCCCCGGCATTGAAACATGGCCCTTGCGCTACAGTACTACATGGGCATTTAAATAGGAATTTGAAGGAAAGATCTTGATAGATTTTCCATTGACATGTTTGCTTGCTAAAGGGAACATTAGTATATACAACATCCCTCATTTTCTTGCTGTATCCAAGCTGAGTATGAACTGGATAAACCTCGGATGGGTTTACTCAAAGCTTACTATATCTTCTTGCCACAAATTGGGATGCAGCTCAGTGATGTATCTTTTTGCGGAGAAATGTCAACTCCGGACTGATAACCCCTGGTTGATTAAGGCGGGGGTCCTCCAAAATAGGCGTGAATTGATTGCTACTAATCTGGTACCAATGATCAACAGCCCAGGAGCCTGAATCATTCCATTCGGAGAACCAACCCCTGGGGATACCAGTGGGAATAGTTATTTACCGAATAAGTAGTACAATTGTTTTGTACTAGCTGGTTCAGAAACAATCACATCATCATACACCATTCATACACCATTCTCTAGTTCCCAATCGCATGATCTGACGCTGCGCCGTTGGTTCAGAGCTTCTTACCGTTCCGCTGCGCCCATGACGCTGATGACGGGGCGAAGCCTGCTGTTGCTTTGCACGCCTTTGCTGGGACTCTTAGCGGAGAATCCAACGTGGAACAAAAAAGGTGGGGAGTGTAGCAAGAAAAACATGGGGGCAGCCACTAGACATGGGGGTTCTTTGGAGTATCATGGAGTTGTGAAAATCTGTCAGATCTTGGAGAAACTCAAGATTTAAATTCCAGTTTTGGGGTTGAACATGAACCCAGTGGTGGTAGATCACCAATAGCATAGGTGTAATTTCAATCTGATATTGTGGGTCAGCCGATTTCCCACCTTTCCGCGTTTGAGTGCCGGAAGGGTACATTATGGTACATCCCGTTAACAACCATTGATATCATTCATCACCAATTTTGACCATTATTGACAATCATTATTGACCATTAGCACCCCAGACATTGAATCTTGGTCCCCCCAGACTTGAGCATTGGAGGATATATATGGTTTCAACCACTCTTACCTGGTGGGAGATGCTGTCAATTTTGAGCTGAGTGTCTGAATTACACCCAAGAATAGGCATCAAGACACAACATGTTTATATCATTGGATTGGTTTAAGGCAAAATCTACAGGAAACCATGTTTTTTCCCATGACATATGGGGGGTTCCTGTAAATATTCCCTTATACCAATCCAATGAGGATACACTCACCCTTTTTTCTTGGTTAATTGAGGGTCAAAGCTTGGTGTCTTGTCCCAGGAACTGACCGTTGATCTCCAGAAGCGAAAATGTGAACCAAGGTGGTCTCACAGATGTTTGAAGTAATCCAGCACGTAAAATCTGAAGGAACTTGGGTTGATTAGGGGGATATAACGATATAACTATCATTTTTATGGGGGACATAAACCGATCTAGCTACTCCAAAGCTAGAGTACATGGCACGGATTTTTGAGTTGCGCCATCTACTCCTGACCTGAAACCCAGTGTCTGAAACGAGAAAACGTTAATGTAGATNTGGCTCAACCCCCATCAGTGAGTTTTGTGTGCCATCTATGTGTTTTAGTCTACGTATGTCTTTCGGGGCCCAAATTTTGGTGTCACGAACTTAAAAAAAAGGGAAACTTGCTATTACTCAACAATAGCGAGCCCTGTTTCGGTGATTTCAGCACATTTCAGCAAGAGTAGATGNAGCCTGATATAGTTTCGGGGAAGTTGAGCCATCTATTTGGTTTTTCCGTTTTTCTTCGGTACATTGAGATCTTGATGGTTCCCGGGGAAGATTTGGCAGTTGAGCCATCTACCCGCTCTTTTTTNCAGTTGAGCCATCTATTCTGCACTTTTTGGGTGTTGTGTGCAGAAAAAATAGCGAGATGCCTGGATTTTTTTTTCACCTCCGGAAATTGAAAACGTGCTCCGTTTGCGCATTCTCGGTGCCATCTACCCACTGGCCGGGAAATGGGGTCTGTGCCATCTATTGTAGCTTTGGTGTACCCTGTGGTTATTTAACATAGCCATGGAAAATCCCCTACAAATGGAGGTTTCGAGCTGGGAAAATCATCCAAAATTAGCAATTTTCCATGGCTATGTAAGTCATAACCAGAGGCTCACTTTTGGGGGGGCCCACCTTGAATGCTGGTGTTGGTGCTATAGCCGCTTTGATGGACGACCATCTTACATCCCACCAAAACGCACAAAAGGAACCTGGTAGAAGATGGTAGAAGGGCATCCAAGCATGTTTTGCAACTACCTTTTGCCCCCTAGCTGTTCCTTCCATACCTCCATGCTTTTTGATGAATAAACAGGTTCATCATTTTTGTTGGGTGCCGCTATCCCTGGCTCCCCGATACCACAACGGATCCCTCAGGAGTCCTGGGCAGCGTCAGTCCCGGTCCCCGCGGTGCTCCATGTGATGCGGCAACGGCGGACTGTGGGGATGAAGCCAACTTGCTCAGTGGCTTGGAAGATCTGGGAAGATCTGGGAGGGTCTGCTTGGATACCCCAAATACTCCAGTGGTCAAATAATGGGATAGTACATAATTGGGATTGGATTGGATAGTAATTCGAGAATCGGATGATCAGTGGTAAGTCAGATTGTCTGAATAACATTGATTAATCCAATCTAATTGGAGAATAACATGTGATCAATATTGACAAAGATATATAAGCATGGTAAAGACCAGTGGTACGGTAACCAAGGTCTATGGGTTAAGGGTTGGATATTCTGCTGGGATTGTCAGTCGAACATTTGCTGAGAAACACCGCGTAAATCTAACTTAGGGAACTAAAAGTGAAGGGTCCCAACAAGATATTGTCAACTACCCTCTGGTTGTTTAACGTAGCTATGGAACAAAACCTTCTTTTTGTAAGGTAAATCATCATTTTTTATCATCTATTTCTATGGATTTCAACATATTTCAACCCATGAAATCCCAATAAATCCCTTGTTTTAGCTGCTGACATCCCAATGGCCAGGTTGGAAGCGGCACAGGCGTCCGCGCTACGGTCACCGGCGGCCGCGCTATGGCTCGAACACGGACGACGATTTGCTTGGCGATGCCTCTGGGTGCCTTGGTAGATGAGGTGTAGAAAAAACAACGGATAATTTTTTTTGGGGGGGTGGAATTTTGAACCATTCAAAATTGGGATTTCACTAGGAAAAAGAGGGATCATTTTACCAATGGAAATTATGGGGAAGTGGAAACTATAAAAAAATTGGGATTTAGCTAGGAACAATAGATGAAGATAGGGATAGTTTAACCAATGGAAATGCAGATTTGATGGGAATTTGGAAATTTCATGGCATTTCATGGGGATTTAACCAAGAACAGTGATGGTATAATGGGATCTAATGGGATATGAATTGGAAAACCTGCCATAAATTGGGATACCCTCCGGGGTCATCAAACATGGCGGGCCGCTGGGAAATCCCCGAACTAGCCATGTAGGTTGATAGCTGGGAAAATCATCGAACTGCATGGTCATGCATACTTAAACACAAGACAAGAAAGAAACTTTTTTTTTGATAGCTACAGTACGGGTATGTTGGTCTAGGATGGTCTAGGTAGATATCCAACAGGCCAAGACGACAAGGAAATGGGAAGTGATAGCTACCTGGGGGCCCATTGCTCTCCAAGGCTTGTGTCTTGCTATTACTCCAAGCGCCTTGGTGCTTGACCCAGCCATGTGAAGACTCAGCAATTTACAGGGGGTTCACCAAGAATGATGGAGGTTCTCCTCAAATTAGCCTATGAACGAGTCAACAATTGGTCGGAGTAACATTTTTTTCATGATTTTTCTTGCATACCAAATCTCATTCTTATTGGCGGACAGATGTTCAACGATCTACATAGCAAATAGTCTTGAATTAGCAATGACATTGTATCTAGGATGGTGTAGCATGCAGCATGAATATGATGCCATAAAAAAAGTAGATTGGTTTAATATGGTTCAACACATCAACAACTAGGCTTCTAACATGATCTAAGCAGTGACCTGGTTTTCAAGCGATCCGAATCGCCACATTGCTTTAGGATGGGTGCCTCAAGGTGAGTGGATGGTTCCAGTTTCATGATGCAAATTTGATGATAGGCACCCACAGTGTGACCTTCTCCAGCTATACATTTTTGACTATATATCTACCATAGACCATAGGTAAGCTAGTTGTTTGCACCAACTTGGCTAATATTATTGGGGCCCCAGACTGAAGGATTTCTCCATCGACGAAACGGGTGGGTCTTGTCGCGGTGACTGTGGCAGTAAGCCCAGGTATCGATGATGTCAATGCCAAGAAGCATCAACAAAATGGTTTCCCATACGGGGGGCTTCCTAAAATAGCGGATACCCAAAAATGGATGGTTTGTAATGGAAACTCCACCTATAAATGGATGATTTCAGGCTACCCCCATTGTAGGAAGTTTGGAAAGTCTGGTTGATATATTGAAATAGATGATGTCATCCCGAACATTTATATTGGTTGATAAGTTGATATATCAAATATATGATAATCCCATATAATCCCAAGTAAACATCATTAAACTAGGTGTACCCCCGTTTTGATCATGAGCCATAGCATGAATGCAGCGAAGTGGTGAAATCAGAAGGTGGGTCGTCCATTTGGGATCCAACTTTTGGAGCGTTCCCATGGGTTTTCAGACAAACCCCATAAATTACCAGGGAGACTGTGTGAAAAGGATTAGACCAAGAGGGTGAATGGATCCATGCACAATATGTGTTATCTTTTATGGCGCAATTATGGGGTTCAAAGCATAAGCTAGTACAGTGGCGTGAAGCAACATTTATGAGGTTTCACTCAACAGCTCTAGTGTCACGCTCCCGGAAACTTAGGATTATTGGTGACTTAGGTACAAAGGTGGGCCCCCCTAGTCATAAGTTGGTTTGTAAATCCCATTAACTATAGTTATAAACTCCATTAAACAAAAAACATGTCATCCAAGTTATATTTAAGTCAACTTAGCTATCTAGGGGGGCACCACCTTGTATATAACCATGAAGATACATCCCAAACTCCAGTTGCATCTTAAGTTCCAAGTGATTCTCTCATGGGCCACGCAACCGTCTACCATGCTTGACTGAGGACCTATGAATATCCAGCTGGAGTGAATCAATCGGATCTAAACAGCTTTGCTTAGTGACGTGGGTTTGTCTGAAAATTTTGGTGATTTATCCCCATTTCGTGACTATGTAACTGGGGAAAATGATGATAAACCATCCAAGTTGTAGGTAACCTATCAGACAAACCCATCAAAGTTGTTTGAAAATGGGTATATATAATATATAATAATTATATACCGGAAAAAAACATGTAAGAGGGAAACTGATGATCAATCATCCAAAACCTAATTTGGGTTTCCCTGATTTTCAGACAAACCCATGGCTGAGATCTTTTGCTGAAGGCCTACGGCCTTAGGTTAGTTTCATCCATTCAGACAAATTGCAGTTGTAAAGTTGAATGAGTTTAGAGGCTGTTGAACTGATGTAGTTAGTCAGAAGTTTGTCATGCTTTTGGCAGGTGCCTAGTCCATGCATGGTACAGGTGTACTTGAGCATATACCATCCATGGTGCAGGATGGTGCAGGTATACTTGCCATATCTTGCCATATCTTGCCATATCTTGCCATATCTTGCCACTATTCATTGATCTTATTTGGCTAATTTTACTATCTTCTGGTGAGATCAGATTGTGATGTATGCACCTATACCAGACCGACAAGTCAACTGACATGACAGGGGAATGTAGACATACCGATGTTGAAATCTCTGCCGAGCCCCATGTTAATGCTGGTTGGTGGAAAAGAGTGGGGGAAATCATCCCAAAAAACTGCCAACATTCCAGCTTTGGGAAGCAATTTTGCCCAGAAATCGGACTCAACCCTGCTGGTCCAAATACTTTCTGAGACAGTATTTGGGGCTCTTCTTGGGGGTCCAAACCCCCCAGCTCAGAGGGCAGCTGATGTATCATTCTGTTACAGTTGGAATAAAATCACCCACGTGGTGTTTGTCGGATTTTCTTGCTTTCTGCTCGAATTTTGGGTATATCAATGTATATCATCATTTGCCATCCCCAACTAAAATGATACCCTCTGAGGATCACTATTTTGATCTATTTTAGGGGTTGGAAACATAGCAGGGCACCAATTTCAATGTCATAATTTGAAATAATTTGTCACTATTTTGGTGACCATCATAAGAACTGGCAGTTTATCAATCCAGGTTTGACATTCATCCAGATCGCTACCATTCATCCAGATGATCCCCATCCTATTCCCATTGTACCCAAATTACATCCAATGACGTCATACCATTTTCCAGATTTTCTAGGTTTCCAACATGTATGTAATACAATACAAATATATTCTGAAAGGTAAGTCCCTAATGTTGATGATTATCATATCATATTATATCCATATCCTATCTTCCTATGACATCCCCGCTATATTTCACCATTTCCGTTAGTTAAATCCACCAGGAAGGCAGCTTTGCTCAGAGTTCACTACCTCAGCCGAGGATTCGAGCGATATCGCCCAGTTGGTCTCGAGGCCGACCGCTTGGTGATTCTCCTATGCGGTGCTGACTAGGTTCTTAATGGGGATTATTTAGGGATTAATTAGTTGATCCTAATGATTAATCATGCTGGATTAGATTCGTATATTCACGATTTCCCCTGATTTAAGTGCTTATTCTTGGGGTATATAGTTGGGGTAGATACATCATAGATTTACCTACATGTATGAGGTGTCTTTCCTCTCGAAATGTGTATGTGAATATACCATACCATATAGGTACACATAATCTGGGGTATATGATGATATGATTCAATTTTGCGTTTGAAATACGCAGAGAAGTCAACAAACGGCCTTGGGGTCCGCACATGTGGTCTTTCTTGTGGCTGGGTGAAGCCTCCTTGAATTCCACTACCACATCAGGTTTCCTCGGAGTGTTTCTTCAAACAGTGGGCAAGGGATTGATGTGTTCAACGATTTTTGTGGCTGGATTTTTTTTTTTGCAACCAACAAGAACTCAGGCATCACTTTGTCGGGTCAAGGAGTGATCAGGGGCGAATCCGTCCCACTTTTGGAGGCCCCAACTCAGCAGTTTTTGATCACAGTCAAATTCAATGTCATGGTACCATAGGATGGGATTGGCGAAGGACTGGTTTGTTGAGCCATGTTGAGCCATGTTGAGCCCAGATATTTTTTTTCGTGTGGAAGGCAACCAGTCACAGCGGACTTGTCCTGCATTGATGGTTCCCCCGAAAACACGGATCGCATGGAGCTTTTGGGATGGGTTTCTTTCTCGACAACGCTCCAATGACCCGAACATCAGCACCGCTTCGGATGCCGTCGCCACCAGGCTCCAGGGGTTGGGATCCAACCAGGGGGCGAAGCCGCAGAAGACGGTAAATTTGCCCTCCTATTATGACAGAAATGGACCAGCACTTGTAGATCATGTTTTGATATTTTTTTCTAGGGAAGACTGAGGATTTCCATGTTTATGCCTATAGTCATGGTAGTCGACAAAAGCAACAAGTAAAGGGATTCAACCACACTGAAATAAGGAATCAGCAATCATCTGGATTTCAAGCAACAGATATGGAAAATGCAATCCCGTGATTTGGGCCATGTTCAACAGCATCGACGATCACCGTAAAGAGTAGAAGCTTCGTCCCAAATTCACCTACAAGGTAGCATTTCGGGGTGATGAATTCTTAAAACCAGCCAGATATATGCAGAAACACTTCAAGACTTTTTGTTTTGTCCTATCAGTGTCCGACTATTTTTTTTCGAGGATTCTATTTGCCCTTATCGCCCTTATCAACATATCCGTTTCTGAAGTTTCGATCGAGGTAGTGTCAAGTCCAATCAACTACTCTGCATAGGGTCCGGCCATGACGTCCCTCGCAAGCCCTCCTGCAATGGTGGAGAGCCCTTGGTGTTCTCCAACCTGCTCCGTCCTTTTGCCGATTGGAATAGTCTTGGTGATTCTTCCGTTGCTGTGGATTGTTCTAGGGTGGCTGCAGATGCGCTTCCTGAGGAGGCACTTGAAACGGTTGGAAAAGAAACAGGCCTATGGTGAGTTGCATTATGTTCCTTCTCCTTCCAGTCTGAAATACGGCCCATGGCAAGGAAGAGCTCAGTCTTTGCTCAAAGACCAAAAAGAGCTCATCAAAAGCAATTCGTTGAATCTTGGCATTTCTTTGCAATTCGTCTTCGAAGAGCTTGAGCCTCTGTACAGGGAGAAAGCCAACATGGCAGAATGGCGTCTTGACGAATGGGGTCCATCGACAAAGCCCAGCTTTTTAGTCAAAGTTCGCGATTTGCGTTTGACGCGTTTGGATGTGGAGAGCGGTGGGGTCGCATGGGGTGATCTGGATGTTCACAGTCCCCCTGAAAATCCCAACTTTCACCAACTGGCTGGCTTGCTGACCTATGGTCCTCATGCCTTAGGCAAGGGCCAAATCTGTCCTCGTGACGGAAAAGCAGATTGCAGCGTTGTCGATGCACTGTTCAAGCACGACAAATGTGCCAAAGCAAGCTGGTTCTTGTCTTTGCTTTGGAGCTATAAACTAGACACTGTGATATCGGCTCTGGAAGAATGGCAGAGCAAGTTTAGTGCAAAGACAGGTTCGACTCAGCGAGCTGCACTTAATATCTATTTGTCGTGGGACCTTTTCACGAACAACCAGTTCAGACTTATGCAAGATGGAGCTTTGGAGGATTCGGGAGACGTTTTTGATTTGTTCGGCAGACAGTTAGAGGGAATCGGAAAAATGATCATTTGCCTGGACAGGCTCCATGAGAGTCAGTATACCCGCCGCATGTGGAGCATTTTTGAGCTCTTTGTTGCAATTCAGCGGGACATTAAGATCACCCTTGCCATTCCTCCTGATACGCTTGACATCGATGACATTTGCGGTCAGAGAGGATCTTTGCAAAACATATTTACTTTTTGCCGCGTGGACGCTGAAAGCGCAAAGTGTAGTGTTGTAGCAGATGCAGATGCTATCAAGAAGAAGATCCGAGAAGAACATCAATCGTTTCAGTATGTCAATGAAACGGTGGAGCAGTTTCTTGTGTCCGAGATTCTTAAACTGCTTAAATCTCACAAGAAGGCCTCCAGGATTGCTGTGAAAGTTGACCAGGAGGAGGAGGATTCCAGGCATTTCGGTGTGTCTTTGGATTTTGTGCTTTCCGAATTTAAATGTTTGTACGGGAACAAGGCTCCAGAGGCTGAATGGCGCCTTCATGACAACTGTGAGGTGACAGAGTCCGGTTTCATTGTCAAAGTTCGAGATTGCTGTGATGTAGAGAGCGGTGTGGTCGCTTGGGATGACTTGGATGTTTGCAGCCCCCCTGACAATCCCAACTTTTACCAACTCGCTGGCTTGCTGGCCTATGGTCCACATGCTTTGGGCAAGGGCCTAATTTGTCCTCGTGATGAACGAGCAGATTGCAGCCTTGTGGATGCACTCCGCAAGAAGAACAAGAGTGACAACGCAAATTGGTTCCTTTCCTGGGCATGGATTTACTCTCTGGATGCGGTTTGCAATGCGCTGGCCAGATGGTGGGACTCTCATGCTGCGGTGGTTGCATCTGAGGCATGTCAGACGGGCTCAGTTTATTTGTGGTGGTGTTTCTTTGTCAANCAATGCGCTGGCCAGATGGTGGGACTCTCATGCTGCGGTGGTTGCATCTGAGGCATGTCAGACGGGCTCAGTTTATTTGTGGTGGTGTTTCTTTGTCAACAACCAATTCCGCATGCTGGAAGACGGCGCAACACAGGACACAGATTCACTGCTGAAGGTTTTTGCAGAGCCTTTGGTAAGGGCTGGAAAGGTGCTGATGTGCATGGACAATTTTCAAAACTGCACTTACACAAAGCGAATTTGGTGCATTTATGAGATTTTTTCTGCAGTTCGTCGAAACATTCCAGTGACCTTGATCATGCCTCAGCTCGAATTGGAGCAGGAAATGGAGACACTGACAGAGATGGTCCATNGAGATTTTTTCTGCAGTTCGTCGAAACATTCCAGTGACCTTGATCATGCCTCAGCTCGAATTGGAGCAGGAAATGGAGACACTGACAGAGATGGTCCATGCTTGTCGTGTGGACGCCTGGCAAGCCACGGCTTCAGTGAAAGCTGACGAAGAGAAGATCAAAACCAAAATTCTGCAAGAGTTGAAAAGCTTCAAATATGTGAATGAGACTGTGGAGAAAGCTCTTTGGATTGAAATGATCAAAATGTTTAAAGCTCGAANAAACCAAAATTCTGCAAGAGTTGAAAAGCTTCAAATATGTGAATGAGACTGTGGAGAAAGCTCTTTGGATTGAAATGATCAAAATGTTTAAAGCTCGAAAGGACGAAGCGTCTTTCCGTCATTCCTCTTCTGTTTTGTTGGACCAGCAGCAGATTGCCTGCGTGGTTTCTTTGTGATGTCAGACTTGNTAAAGCTCGAAAGGACGAAGCGTCTTTCCGTCATTCCTCTTCTGTTTTGTTGGACCAGCAGCAGATTGCCTGCGTGGTTTCTTTGTGATGTCAGACTTGACTCGGCCTTGTCTTGTACAGGTATCAGCGCCTTTATTTTCCAACCGGCGAAGGGTTTGGCAAGACTAGATGCGCAGCGTGGTCATCGTCCCAAACTTGCCCGGAACCAAACAAAACCAAAGTAGCTTTGTGTCTTTATGGTAATGTTTGGATACGTTCGGATTTCCTGCATCACAAGTGGTTGGAAGATGTTGGAACTGGGGAAACTGAACCGTTTTAGCCATTTGATAGGAACAAAGGAGTGGTGTTTTCCAGCTAGCCATCTTTGATTACCAACAGGAACTGCCATGAATGTTTCGACTTGCTTCTTCCAAGAATCGCCGCAGGTGTGCTGCTGACAGCTATGTGAACAATGGCAGTGTGGCCACCTGCATCTTGAATGCCTATGGAGACGACTATGACTATGCCAACTCAAACATCAACAACGACTCTGTTTCTGAACTGTTTTGGTTTTTAAAAAAGTATCAAAGGATGCTGAAAAAACACACGCTTGTATTGTTTGTTTTGTTTCAAAAAATGTTTACTATAGAAATGGAATGATCATCCCACTTGACTTGAGTTTTGCGAGTGGGACGGGTGGCTCAACGCCCAGGTTTGTCCCTTCTGTTCTGAAGCGACGGAGTTTCCTTGCAGTGGGGAGGCGTTCAACATGTGGGCACATGTGGGTATTTTGCGTCAGCTAGCCATCAACAAGTATTGCGTTTCTTTCGGCGCCAAAAAAACTAGAATAAGTCCATGTCTGTAAAGACGACGGAACGGTAGTTGTTTTCCTGTCCGCAAATTGGAGACCCCAAATTTGCTGTTTGACTACCATGTTCACCATTAAACTTTGGATGCGGGGTAATTCCCAGTTTGGGACGTGTTTTTCTCTACCCATCTAATAATCTTCTTTTCTGTACAGGTTTGGTCTCCTTGGTAAATTCATGGGAAACTTGACTACCAGTTACCAGCGGACACCTCCAACAATATGTTCTGTGATTTCACGCACCATCACCCTTTCTCTGATGGCCTTGCGGCATCTGAGTAGGTCCTGCATGGCCAAACCATGCCAAACCTTTGTCCGATAGTTTGACAGTCGTTTTGGGCCAGACCTGGAAGAATCTGGAGTGTTCTGATATTTCCTGCTAGCAATATCTAGCAACTTATTTGTTTGAAGGTTATCCAAGGTTATGGTTGGCAATGAAACCTTATTATTTGGAGGGTAGACACTATCAGCAGCTGAGATGAGGTATCCAATTGTGACCACTCCATTCTTGAATGCGACTATCCAACCCAACTTTGTACACCAAAATGGGTGAGGGCAACCCAATCAGCTGGTATTTTTTGCGTGTGTCATGGATGGCTGAAGTTATACAAGTTCATGGACAGTTTCTCCATCCATAGATACCCCTAAACGTTTGTTTATCAAAAGTCAGCAAATATGATATTCTGGCAGTTCCGACCACCGTAATTCACCCGAAGTATTAAACTATATTGTGTTTCGTTGGTAGACAACATATCAAAAGAATGACAGATGAGATAGTGTTACATTTCCTTCAACTTAGCCATCACTGCCGACTTCCTGTCGCAAGGGACAGTGCAAGCAGAACTTCAAGCAGTTCATTGCCCTTGGCCAATCTGTCAACATCACTCTGTGCCTTTGGAAAGCTTCAGCCTTGAGGATGAACCAATTTGAATTCATCAAAACCAGATTAGCTCTCAGCCAAGGCAAATTTCACCACTTGAAACATCGGTTGACAGAATTTGCTCATCCCAGGCAACAATTCGGCGCGAATAGATTCTATGTCTGCTTGTGTGTAGGATAGCTATCGCTTGTCCTGTCTGAATCGGGACTGCAACTCAAGAGTTCTTAGCAAAACTGATTTGTTCGGTCTCTGAATGGGTTTCAACCTGTACCCCTCAAACAAACAACTGGCACTCGTGGTTTCATGGATGCTCGAATTTCCGTTCCTTTGGATGATTAGTTGGTCAGCTGACGGCTGAGTGCTTGAAACTCAGTGGGAGAGTGGTCAACCAGAAATCCCAATCCGTGTTTGCCCTCGAGTTTCTTTGTTTTTGCTCAAAGTTTGGTGGCTATATCATGATTCGAGTTTGACTGGACATGGGATACCCCAAAATGGATCAAAATGCCAATTTTTGGAACATGACAATCAGCCATCAAAATAATAGGGACCCCATCCCCCAGGCAGAGGGACGGAGTCAACCACAGTGAACGAAGTCGAGGACACAACCAATGTCGACCAGTTGGGCCAGAGGCCAGCAGGAGAGAGTTGATTGTTTGGAATGCTCTCACCCTTCGGTGATAGTCCCCATACTCATACCATACATGGTGCTGGTAGATGCACCTACGTTTGGGTGATGGGGATTTCAAAATTGTTTGTTACTTCAATTTCAAGTTTTTTTTTGCCCGCTTTGGGACCGATGACTGTGATGATGCTTAGCACGCACCTAGCGATTTGAATCCACTTACTGAGGGTCAATCATGATAAACCATTTTTACATTCAGGGACGAAAAATATATATTTAATTATGATGGGTCTGTTTGGACAGCGATTCTAAAAAAATAGCTTCTATTGGTTTGCAATCACCATCACTATTTGAATTCGCCCTGAGATGGGACCATGAAAACCTGAATTGATCTTAAACAAACAGGTCCAGCACATTCAACGAGGGCAGTTTACTACGTAGAAAGGGTTTTTGAAATTTACCATGCATGCCATACGGGTGATTCCAATATTTGCGTATATATACATCTAAACTGCATCCCCGATGTTGGACCGTTTTGATGTTTGATCTAAGTGCAAATGGATTGAAGACCCTATGATAAGTGTATTTATACGCACATATAATATGTATATATATTTATATAGATATGCGTGTTTTTGATTGTTTTTGTTCATACCCAAGAGATTTGTGTGAATTCAAATAGATCGCTACCGCCAAACCTTCAATGTCATGGTACCGACTGCATATCGACAACAAAAACTTGAGATTTTACCAGTCAAAATGAAGGAAAATGCAGCCAACCCATCCCAAATGACCCATGCGCGATATATCTTGTCCTTTGCATGTAACAATGTTGTATGTATTTATGTATGTAATGCAATGTAATGTACTGTACTGTGCTGTAATGGAGTGTAATGTTATGTCATCTAATGTATATGTATTTAAAGGATTGTAAATTTACCATAGATGGAAAATATGGATGCGGTCTGCTTCTCGAAGCCCCAGACAAAGTGACTCAAAATTCATGCGCTCCGAATGCCAACCGACGCCGCTTGGGTCAGAGGTTGGGTTCCAACCGGGAGGTGAAGCCGCAAAAGACGGCGAAACTACCTTCCAGCACATTAAACAAGTGATCACAGATGCGAAATTAGTTGGAAAAGCATTGCCCAAATCAGCGGGTGGAATCCCTTTATTTGTCGCATGAAATCTACACGATTTCTGATTACATTTGATGCTTCAATGCGATTGAATCTCTACGGTACACGGTGTTGTTCTTGTTATGTTTGTTCATTACCTTTTGGTAGATTGACAATAGACAGACAATATTTGGGTTTCCCCTGAACAAAAATCAACGCTATACTGGCTATACTATAGAAAAATGATCTGCCAGTGGCTAGTGGTGGACTTTTTGATAAGTGGCACCATCCCAAAGTCACCTATAGGGTGGCTTGTCAGGTTGGTGAATAAAGATAGTGATATAATTCAGCCAGATGTACGGACCAGTTCTTCCATCAGTTTCCAACTAAGACTCGTTACGGGATCCTAGTTGCAACTTGACTTTAGACTTTATATTATATATATATGATTATATATATATATATATATTTAATATTCTGCATCTATTGCGACATCTCCCTTTTTGGGGTTAGATTAGATGCGGGTAGTGTCAAGGGCATTGGGAGTTTCTGAATCTGCCATGGCCCCTCCTGCGATGGTGTCCCTCTCAAGCCATGTCTCCAACAGCGAAGCACTTCCGCAAGAGACAGACACAACAGCAGATGATCACTTCGCAGAGAGCCCTTGGTGTTCTCCGACCTGCTCTGTTCTTTTGCCTATCGGGATCGTTTTGGTCATTTTACCGTTGATTTGGATAGTTTCAGGGTGGCTACAGATGCGCTTTTTGAAGAGCCATTTGAAAAGATTGGAAAAGAAACCTGACGAGTTACATACAATTCGTTCCCCTTCCAGTATGAAATACGGACCTTGGCAAGCAAGAGCTAGCCGTTTGATTGAAGACCAAAAAGAGCTGATCAAAAACAACTCCTTGCAGCTTGGCATTTCTTTGGGCTTTGTTTTGGAAGAGCTTCAGCCACTCTACAGGGAGAGAGCCAACAAGGCCGAATGGCGTCTTGACGAATGGGGTCCAGTGACAAAGTCCAACTTCTTGGGCAAATTTGAGTTCGATGTGGAGAGGGGTGTGGCCGCTTGGGACAAGCTGCAACTTTGCGACCCCCCTAAGAATCCCGATTTTCACCAACTGGCTGGCTTGCTGGCCTATGGTCCACATGCCTTGGGCAAGGGCCAAATTTGTCCTCGTGATGGACGAGCAGATTGCAGCGTTGTCGATGCGTTGTTCAAGCACGACAAGAGCGCTAAAGCAAACTGGTTCTTTTCTTGGGTTTGGAGCTATAAACTATGCACAGTGGTATCGGCTCTAGCCGAATGGTGGAGGAGGCTTAGCGAAAAGAAGGGTTCGAGTGACCAGCATAATATCTATTTGTGGTGGTGCGTTTTTGTCAACAACCAGTTCAGACTTTTGCCAGATGGATCTGTGGAGGTGCCAGAAGACATTTTTGCTTGTTTTGGCAGACTACTAGAGGGCATTGGAAAAATGATCATATGCCTGGACAAGATCCATGGGAGTGATTATACCGGCCGCATATGGAATATATTTGAAGTGCACGTTGCCATTCAAAGGGACATTAAGATCACTCTTGCTATTCCTCCTGATGCACTTGACATTCATTCGGTAGCGACTTTGGAAGACATATATAGCTGTTGCAGAGTGGACACTGCACGCGCTCGTGCCCGTGTCCCAGCCGATGAAGATGCTATCAAGTACAAGATCCTCGAAGAAGTTGGCACGTTCCGTCATTTGAATGAAACCGTGGAGCAGCTTCTTGCGACCGAAATTTTTCAACTGCTGAGCGCTCAAGACTCCTTGTACCGCATTGACTATGATAGATATGGATTATCGGACTATGATAGATATGATAGATATGGATTTCAGGATTCCAGGCATTTCGGTGTGTCTCTGGATTTTGTCCTGTCTGAATTCAAATGTTTGTACAGGAACAAGGCTCCCGAAGCTGAATGGCGCCTTCACGACAATTGCGAGGTGACAGAGTCCGGTTTCATTGTCAAAGTTCGAGATTGTTGTGACGTGGAGAGCGGTGTGGTCGCCTGGGGTGACTTGGATATTTGCAGCCCCCCTGAAAATCCCAACTTTTACCAGCTGGCTGGCCTTCTCGCCTATGGTCCACATGCCTTGGGCAAGGGCCAAATTTGTCCACGTGATGGACGGGCAGATTGCAGCCTTGTGGATGCACTCTTCAAGAAGAACAAGAGCGACAACGCGAATTGGTTCCTCTCCTGGGCATGGAGCTACTCGCTGGATGTGGTTTGCAATGCGCTGGCCAGATGGTGGGACTCGCATGCTGCAGTGGTTGCGTCTGAGGCATGTCCAACCGGCTCAGTCTATTTGTGGTGGTGTTTCTTTGTCAACAACCAATTCCGCATGCTGGAAGCCGGCGTAACACAGGACACAGATTCACTTCTGAAGGTTTTTGCAGAGCCTCTGGAAAGGGCTGGCAAGGTACTGATGTGCATGGACAATTTTCAAAATTGCATTTACACGAAGCGAATTTGGTGTATCTTCGAGATTTTTTCTGCAGTCCGTCGAGACATTCCAGTGACCTTGATCATGCCTCAGCTCGAATTGGGGCAGGAAATGGAGACACTGACAGAGATGGTCCATGCTTGTCGCGTGGACGCCTGGCAAGCCACGGCTTCAGTGAAAGCTGATGAAGTGAAGATCAAAACCAAAATTGCGCAAGAGTTGAAGAGCTTCAAGCATGTGAATGAGACTGTGGAGAAAGCTCTTTGGATTGAAATGATCAAAATGTTTAAAGCTCGAAAGGACAAAGCGTCTTTCCGTCATACCTCTTCTGTACGTTTGGACCAGCGGCAGATTTGCTGCGTGGTTTCTTTGTGATGTCAGACTTGGCTGGGTCTTGTGCAGGTATCGGCCCTCAATTTTCTCACTGGCGAAGGGTTTGCAAAGAATTGGCAGGATTTGCATTGTCCCTCAGACCCGCCTAGAACCAGAAAGAAAGGGAAGTGCATGGTTGCTTCATTCCGGGGAAATCATTTAAAATCCATACCTGCTGCATCACAAGTACTGGGACCATGTTGGAACATGATGGAACTGGGGAAATTGTGTAGCCACTCATTACAAACAAAGACATGGTACTTCCATGTAGCCATGTTCAATTACCAAGGAAGCCCGCCATGAATGTTTCGTGCCGCAGGTGTGCTTGTGACAGCTTCGTGAACAATGACAGCGTGGCCACCTGCATCTTGAATTCCAATGAAGATGGTTATGATTATGACAACTCCAACATCAACAACGACTCTGTTCCTGCTCAGCATTTTCAGAGATGTCGTTGGTTTCATGTTTGAATGTTTAAATGTCTTTTTGAATATGTTTGAACCATTTTGAACCCGTTTTTTGTTCAATTATTTTACTAAAACTAGGTTCTTGCTATAGAGTGGGGATGATCATTCCACTTGACTTGTAATTGGAATAGACGGCTCAACGACAGCCTAGTATGCCGAATAGACGGGGTGTCCTGGCACACTGTGGTTTTTGGTATTTGCTTGCAAGCTGGCCATCATGAATCTTGAAGTATTGCAACATTGCATTTCAAGATTTAGTGAATTTAATTTTTCCCCCAAGATTTTGAGCGTTGTTTTGTTTCCCCGGCTTTGTTTTTGATGAACATGAAGACAACTTGTCTCGCGTGGTTATATAGTTTTAGTTTGGTTGCTCCCTGTACGAGGCTGATCATCATGCCTTGGGATTTGAAATTGTATATACTTTATCTCTTCAACGCCGTTCATCAAATCAAGCAGCACATAGCAGCACTATAAACACCTAAAAATGCCGAGTCTATGCAAAGGTGACGCCTCCAACCACCATCAAATTTGTTTTTTTGCTTGGCCCGGTAGGTTGATAATATTTTTTGGCCAGACATGGTAGAATCTGGAACTGGTATGTATTACTATTTTTGTAGTAGCTAGCAACCCCAAAAAACGATAAGAACTTATTTCCAGGATGGTAAAGATGAACTTTTCTGCGTAATTTCATGTAATTTCAGGGTTTCAGTTTCCTTTTTTTATTTTTCGGGGGTGCTATGCTCTTCTAGGAACAAAGTTTTTTGAAAGCTATCGGTTGGAAATGAAACCTTATTGTTTGGTGGGTCACCGCCCAATAGGGTCAGAGAACATCAGTGGTTGGGCTGAGGTATCCGACTGTGACCACTCCAGCGTCTTGGCTGCGATCCAACCCGCCCAAATAGGGGGATTGATCAAAAATGGTCAAAAGAAGGTTTCCCCAAGAAGGGATGGTTGATGCAGTTTTTTCTTAGTGGATTGGTGGATTTCGAATTTCGAGCCATGCCTGAAATCACCAATGTTAAACCATGGTAAACCTTCCTATTTGGGACGCACCTCCAATTTGGATGATTTTCATGGTTATATAATGTTATATAGTCCCATCATATCCCATCCAGTTCTGAGTTTAGCCACTAGGAATGCGTTTAGATTTCAGATGTCCTTTTGAAACTGCTTGGTTGAGAAGAAAAGAGGGGTGACGCCGCAATTCTTCACAATCAACATGTCAATTAAAGATTGAACTGGGCTGACTCCAGCTATTCAATGACACAAATAAATCACGGATTCCCATAGACTTAAACTTAGCAAATAATATTCTACAGGGGTGTTCCATGGTGCTACTGTTTTTGAGGTTTATCGAAGCATCAAGAAAAGGCAGAAACCCAAACAGCTGGGTCAGCGGGTATCTTTCATGTGCGATTTGCCCAAATGACCAAAATCCTCCCGATCCAAAGGTCAGATATCCTCCAGCAATCATACATGGCAATAGAACATCCTCATTTGGAAATCTCAGTAAAACCTCCGTTTATAGGAGATTTCCCAGTGCTATGTTTGATTACCGAAGGGTATACCAATGTATAGTAAGTTTTCTCACCATCCCATTTATATCGCCGCTTTTTGTGTTTGTCAAATCCCAATAGAATCCCATAGTCATAGTTGTTCTATTTCCTTCTTAACCATCTTTACCTTTGATGACGTAACCATTCTTAAGCTTCCATTCAACCCCACGGTCACGACATTTCCCTCACCTTTGGCAGCACTTGGACAGTCACCACAGCCAGGTTCCTGTCGCTCGAGGAACCGTGCAAGCAGTACTTCACGCAGTTCATTGCCTCGGGCCGAGCTGTCAACGTCACTCTGCGCCTTGGCTTTGCTGGAAGGTAACAATGGGGGATTTTACCATCAAACATGGAGATTATAAATAAATATACCCTGTGGTTTTTTAATATAGCCATGGAAGCCATGGCCCATTTATAGATTATTTATGGTGATTTACCTGTGAAAGATGGTGATTGTCCATGGCTATGTTAAATAACCAGAGGGTATATATATATATTACCATCAAAATTGGGATTTGATAGGATTTGATCATGAAAATCCTCAGGGTTGAACCATAAAAAAATGGGATTTCACCATGACAAATTGGGATTTAGCCATCAACCATGCAGCGGAATGCAGCCACGCTGTTGCAGAGCACATACATCATGAATCACCCACAATTATTTGACTATGCTCAGCATATTCAATGTGCATGAATGTGCATGAGTTTTTTTACCGTTGTGTGCTGAGTATTGTTGATGCTCAATTATAGGCAATTTGTAGTATATGTTGCACTTTAATATGGCAACAGAGCCACCTGTCAGTTTCAGATTGGGCTGAACTCTTCCATTTCTTGTTCCCAACTCCTCGCAGGACTGCGCTGGCTGCTTCTTTTGAGCTTAGGGGCAAACTCGGATGCGTTCCGAGTTGTTTTGCTGGGGCCACTGAACAAGGTATGGTGGAAAAACAGAATTGTAAGGGAAAACATTTTGCTTTGTTCTTTCTTCCAAGAAAGTACCTCCGTTGTTGGGTTCAGATACCAAGTTTCATCCCTTTTCTTGAACGTTGTTCGATTGGTCACTGTAAACAATCGTTTTAAGGTGCCAACCACCAAAGTGACTCCTTGGGATGTCCCAAAGTGGACAAATTCGAAAGCGCCTGGCAGAGGTCTCAATATCTCGCGACCATGTAACTGGCAGTTTTACTTGATGTCTGCCACTGATTTATTGGATTGAGGGATTGCGCTCGCCAGATGTTTGAAAAAGCTGATCAAGATATGTTTTGTTTTTTTTCCTTGCTGGCAGCGACCCCAAAAGAGCAATATATGATACATGTTTGTCTGAAAATGAGGTAAATCCACTGGTTTATCACCATTTTCCCCACTGAAATTGGCTGTTTAAAAGGTGTGCCCATTATCAGACGGACCCATGTCTGACAAATATTGACCACATGTGTTGTGTGCTGAAATGAGCACAGAACAGACTTGTAGAGATGCTGCTGCGCAGAGGATGTGTTTTCAATGATGCACTGTTTTGAAAAAGGCGCTTTGATGAGAGGATTTCACAGTAACCTTATTGTGTGTGTATATACATATCTGTTACATATCATATAAATCTTTGATTGTAGTTGATATTATGATTTAAAACATATACAGTACATGCATACGATGGTTGGTGGCAAGACATTCCCAAGATGGCTGTGAATTCTTACACACTTCCCAGATTGTCTTCTCTTGCAACTGGTTTAGAACTTGGTTGATTTACATGTGACACAGATGGTTTATATAATTGGTGTTTATGACATGATGAAAATCTCCAAAAAACATACAGGCAACACAAAAGGTTATGGGCACTGCTGCGCTGCTTAATGGCTGTTTGTGACCGTAACGAGATTTGTACATTCTGGGTATCTCTGGCTTCTCTGATGATGTAGGGATGAGTCAAGGCTGAATACTGAACACGGACACATTGCGTAAGTATTCACATAAGGCATTTAGAAATGATCAATATGTTGGGACCTATACGACCCCATCAATTGAGGATACTGATAATCCATAGTAGGGAAAATAGAAAAACCCATTGGTATAATGGGATGGGATACTGGTATTTTACATGGCTCACATCCCAAGAAATGTGTATTTGCTTGTGACAATACGTGGGCAGGATGTGACAACCAAAGGTGTCCAAAGAAAACACACATGCATGCTTCCCTACTTGTTTATTTGATGTAGGTGACAAACTTCTGAAGGCACTGGAGTGCAATCGATTCCAAACAAAAATCCCACGCTACTCAACAATGACATCTAGTTTTTGAACACAAATATAATTTACATCAATGTATTGTACTAACATATGCAATATATATCTAAGTATTTTATGAAAAATATGGCTTTAGACATCTATATATCCCTCAAGAAAAACATCTAGCTTTACAACATATACTGTATGTACATTAATATTTATATCCTTTGGTAAATTAACGTAGACCCTGAGAACAGTTGTTTTTTAGAGGACGCAAATCTTTCAATCCCTATCTGCCAGGGTCTATGTTAATTTACTAGAGGGTAATATATGTATATCTATGTATATCTGTATATATTTATAACCCCTATAACCCATGTGTTTTGACATAACCTCCCCTCTGAGGTGATGCTTCAGCGAGTCCAGTCACGTACACAGGGCGATCGCTTGCTGGTCCAGGCGCGGCTGGGGATTTCTATGGGATTTCCATGGGGATTTAACCAACAGATCTTCGATTTAGAAGGGGTCGAATTTAGTCTAAACATTCACAATGAGACTTTAATGGAATTTAAAAGGGTCTAAACAACTATTGCGTAGCTAAGTTGGTTTACATTTTTTTTTCAGTTACGTCAAATACATGATATATTTATAGTTTATCCGGGTGACAATTCAACTTAGAACGGGGGTTGAACCTTTTATGGCAAATTTTCTTCACAGTAATTCCTTTATACATGTGAGCCAATTTAGCAAATCATGTTCTTGGGTTTGAAACTATTCAAAGCAGATACTTCATATCATTTCTATGATGCTGCAACGTAAATGGGGATATTGCAAGCAACCAGGCGAGATCACAAGACGGCAACCACGAAGAATGTAAGGTTTACCAGCAAAAATAAGAAACAATAATGTAGCCAGCAAACATTGTGATTCAATTGATAACAATGAGGGTTTAGGAACCAAAATTGCGATTAAACCATCAAAATATGATATATATATATATATATACATATGGTAGTTTAATCAACCATGAGTTGTGATTTTATCAACATGAGAATGCAAGGGAAAAGCTGGGACCACAACGGGAACATCAGTGGCAAAAACCCATGGAAAGCTGGAAATGCGTGAGCATAGCAGGGTACTAGTAGGTGACAACAAACACATGGGGTTCATGAAATACAACTACTATTCAGAATACATATGTGGGATTCAACTACAATTTTTCAAGTCTACACTACAACATTATCATATATTATGCGGATTTTCCACACTAGTATATTCCTTCAACTACCAAGTTGTGGGTTTCATGCAACCAACAGCGGGATTCAAGTGACCAATTTTCCTGATTGAAGCAGCGTGATTTGATCAACCTAGGGTTGGGATGCCAATGACTTAGTCCACTGATTTTGGGTGATGGATTCATCTTAGTCCTTGGCCTTTGTTGTGTAGGAGGCGACCCGTTTTTTTGCTGGTGAATTTTGAATGATTTAGCCACAATTTAGCTATATTTGGCCACATTTACACCCCTTTCACAGGTTTCACAGGTTTGGTGGGCTACACCCAGTTGATCATCACAGATCCAGCATTTGTTTGCAGATTTTCAGCCAGGCATCTGGGATGGGTCAATACCTGTGATACACATGATATTTTTTTTTTTTGGGGGGGGGGGGTGACCCTGGCAGCAAGTTTGATGTGAAAATTGTCGTACCTCCCAATAAACGTTTACACAGATGCGGAAAACCCACGATGTGTAGGTCAGTTTCCGAACGGAAAACCAGGGATTTGCCACATCAATGTGAGTGTTTGCCCCAGGGTACCCATGGTCTTGATAGCCATTCCTACCGAAAACTTGCCATGCAGGAACGAGTCGAACAATCCAAACAGATCTTACAGAAGATGGCCATGGTCAGCATCTCAGAAAGAGATGGGTTGACCCAAAGAACCATTTATAGATGCGGAAAATGATGGTTATCACTTGGATTTCGGGGTACCAACGGATACCATATGTTCAGACAAACCCACATCAATCTGGTGTTGCATCCCAGTTGCTAAGTAGTTCATAAGCAGCAAACTAGTTACCTATGGAATATCCTCAGTGTTGTGAGCAAATTATGGGATGCACGTCCAAGTATGGATGTATCATGATATCTCATGTAGGTAGCAACCATGTAAGAAGCTCAGCTCAGTAGAACGTCCCGATTTTTGTGACGTTGGGGGACCCAAAAGCTGCGAAAGAAGGCACAAAAGACTTTCAGCTCGCAACAGGGCGAAGCCACTGTTTTGAATGATGATCACGTGGATTTACCAACGCAAGACTCTTTAAGACTTTTAGGTCCCAACAGGCTGTGAATCATTCGTTATGGGTTTATCTGAAACTGGGGTACCCCAATGGATTGAAATTGAAACCTCACTTTCTCCATTGTTTAATGGCCATTCCTGCAGAGCAAGTCACCCATGTTCAAACCCATCTTTTTTTCCGGATTTTACAGTGTCTATTGTGCAGCCAAATCAGATGGCCAAGTCATTGTTCCATCCTGAGGCTATGCAAATCAGCCGACGCTTTGAGATCAGGGTAGAAGAGGCTAGTTGGATGCATGGCATGGTGAGGGGATGATTATCCCTTGTTCGAACAACTTGTTGGGGAATTTTATGGATTGTAACCATATGTCAACAAATGTTAACAAACACATTAATAACATAATTGGGATATACCGTCCCTCATATGTAAGGATATAATAAGTAAGAGATGCCCCAAAGATTGAGGAAGTGCACTTTTTGTTCTAGGTGAGGAAATCCCGTCAACCTGGCTAAGCGTTGTGAGAATGGATCAAGTTCACTGTGATGTCGCTAGAGTGGTGGTTGGGATCGGGGGAATCATGTTTTCATAGCTGGCCGTGTGATAATAGCATTTTCAGATTAGTGTATTACTACGATTCAACCAATGAATGAGTTCCCAAAGTATGACACCTACCTTCAAACATCCTCTCCTCAAGGGGCCCTTTCTGGGATTTTCCCCGAACTTCACTGAGATCATGACTCAGGTCTTTCATGGGATACGGGCCTGACTCACAGATTATAGATCAGATAACTTCCCATATTCTGTTCTGAGATGCTCTGAGTTAATGCTCATGTTCCAAATGTTTTTTTTGTTTCTAACCACCATTTTCATCCATTTTCAATATTCCCACATTTGTTTTTCCGATTCCTGGCCTGGCCTGCTCAGCTGCGCAGGTGGATGGCATGTTGAAACCCGAACTCACGGAGGTTTGGACCGCCCTGAAGACGGCCGTCTCGGCAGGCACCGGGGTCCCAGTAGGTCCCCTCGAAGGGTGTGGAGGAATGGAGACTGGATGGGTTAACCCCTCTGGTTTCGTGGAGATGGGGGATTTAATGCGGGATTAATGAAGATTTAGCGGGGATTTAATGGGGGTTTAATGGGGAGGAATGGGACTTTAATGGGAATTTTGGATTTTGTAAGGATTTCATGGGACGATCATCGACTTGATGGGATGTATCCTTTGGTCATTGGTGACAGTTTGCGAATATGGTATAGATGACCCATGCATAATGTGATGCTTTCGCTATGAAAAATCAATTACTATGACTTCTCAGATTGATGGTGATCTTGATGTATGTTGATGTGGAAAACCCAATGCCATAACATACAACAAAGAATCCCCAATGGCTTTCCAAGCATAGGCTTGGACATAGCCATTCCAATTGGAGATTTCTTTGTTGGGTTTACCACATGACTGTGTCCACAAATGTTTTTGTTGGCGGCATATGGGGATATTGGGGATCGAATCAATGTGGCTTGTGGCTGATCTGGCTGAAGTTTTGCCATAGAGGATGCCTCCTGTAGTAGGAAACCACCTTTAATTTGCCCAACATTTCAGGTTGGTGAACTTTATGGAGAAAGAAGTATCATTGAGTCAGTAGCGGATGCCAATCATGGATTTTTCATGACGCTTTATTACTTCCATTCTCTCATTTAAGAGATGGATGAGAATCCCTTCTCAACACGGATATGGGCGCTGCAGACCAAGAGAAATGCTTCGGCTCAAGATGAGGGTCTACGTATGGAGATGGGTCAAGTTATTCGGGTACCCATGGACCCAAGAAAAGACATCATGGTTTGCATATTGAAACATCTACTTTTTGACTATAAACCCATTTACAAATAGTCTTGTATATAGGGAAAAAAGACAGACCTAAGTCCAATGTAAGGCCACACAAACCATCCTAAACCCAAACCTATCCCAAGAATCCGAAAATCGTCCTCTTCCCCACCATCCTGTGCGGTTCCACCAGGCCACGCCATGTTTCTGCGCATGACGGGTGAAGCAGGGCCGAAAGAAGAGCTGCGCTTCCTGGTGAAGGCAGCAATAGCCCAAAAATGGTTGGGTGAATGGGATCGTTTATGGCATTGGGTGTATGACATTGCCGGTAACTATGATGTTTATGGGAGCTATATATCATATTTTTTTTTCTGTACTTAGTCACTGTGATACTTAGATGTGTAGTATTGTGTAGTACTTGGTTTTGCTGGTTGTTTTTGCAGACTTTCGGGTATATGATTGGGGGCTGTTTCATAAGATCAAACAACCTATGTCTGACTGGAATCATGTTACAACCACAAATCTTTGGATACGGCAGAAATACCGAGAACTTATTTGGGCAATTGGTGTTGCGGGAACTTATCTACAAGTGGGGTTGCAACAACCAAAAAACGGATGGACGCATTGAATATTCTAAGATGTTCAAAGTTCAAAGTGACCGCTTGCATCAAAAACACAAATCACTGCCCAATTGGTGTTGGAATCCATTAATTGTCAATCAAGACTATATGTTTTCCAACTGAATTCATTCAAAACCCAATTGGAATTGCTGCTTCAAGGTGAAACCACCATTCTGTTGGTCGATAAATCCAACTTTTGCACTGCAGTGCTGCAACTCGACCTTGGCGTTGCCAGGGCTTCCAAAATTTCTTCGCCGCCTCTTGCATTGCGGCGGAGGGTGCTGCAGCGGAGGCGCCTTGGAGCGGAAACAGTTCATTAAGGTGTCACCCGAAAAAATGGGAATTCAGAGTTTTTTGGTGCAGAATCCTGAATCTTGGCTGGAGAATTCCCATTTGTTGGGAAGTTTAAGCACAAACAAATGGGGAAACGATGAAAATATGGAGATCCAATGAATGAACCTTCGGATGGAAGCAACAAAAAAGGGGTCCGGTTAATTCGTATTTGGTTGAAGGTACGGACAACTGGTTTCGATGTTGGAAGAATGATCCAAGAATTCAAGGGGAAACGCAGGAAGGTGAGAACCAGGTTGGGGATATATATATATATATATAGCCCAATGAGTAACAAGAGGATTTGGTGTATCGGCTGGATCCTCTATGGTCTACGGGAAGTTGCCCCAGCAATTGTGATGGACAATTCATAGCACCTCCAAGTCGTCCAAATAATTGTTGAGGATGCCAAAAACCAACACATTTTGGACAACACCAGCTTAGGCCAGTTCTGAAAAGGTGAAAAATCGATACATCTCAAGATCCGGGCAAAGCCAATTCTATCATGTTCTATCACCTGTAGTTATCAACTCATTTTTTTGACTGTATCTATGACAATAGCAGTCTAGAAGCAGATTCAGAGTACCAGTTCCATCTACTCTTTGGGGAGGTGATGTAACTGCCAGAATCATTGAACCAAAACTGGTTGGTTCATCATTTTTTTTAATGACAAAACAATTTCTGGATGTAGTGTAGCCATACACATACATGTTGCCTTGTTGGGATTGGATTGCTATACCATTTATTCCGCTGAATGGTAACAGAGATTTGGTGCGTTCATATTTGAGCCCCATTTTGAGTCGAGAAAGATAGATGAGATGGCTCTGGGTCAAGAAAAAATAAATACCTTAGGTTTTCACATCAACTTAATTCAAAATAGCTTCTGACCCTCCCAAAAGACGGTGTTATGATGTGTTATATCAATGTTATATCGTGTTTGAACCACACCCAGATGATTCAATCTCTGACTTTCTCTAGCGATACTTTCCCATCAAAGCACGGCTCCTCAACCCAGGGTTTGCCGGACCTGAAAGCGTTGCTGTTGGGAGCCCCAGCGGGGCTGACCGAGCTCCAAAGTAGTTGAGCCCACTGTCGCTGAGGGGTTTTGTCTTAAAGGACAGGCTTCGTATGTTTCTCAGGGTACCCTCTGGACATTTAACATAGCCATGGAAAATCTATGAAAATCTCCTATAAATGGAGGTTTTAATGGGAAAATCATCCAAAATTAACAATTTTCCATGGCTATGTTAAATAACGACAAGGTAACTCATTTTGGGAAAAGAAAAGCAAAGCATTCGAACCACCAAGTGAGTCAAAGGCAACCTTGCTTGAGAAGGTATCGCCTCCACAAGTGGGTCAACCTGGGGATGGGGTATTTGATATTGCATGATATTTCCATTGTTTGCAACAGGTAAATGATATCAAAATGATGATAAATGGATATAATTATCAATACTACCGGCTGAAAAAGAAGTGGTTGCGGGGTGTCCAAGATCAGCCGGTTCCTGCCTGAAAACTCCACTGTTCGTCAATTTAGAGTCTCAGTTGTCAACCACCAGTATTCCTGTTTGTTGTGTTTTCTTGACAGTTCTTTAACTAAGGGTTCATCAGCTTTCCATGATAGGTCGTTTGTTCGTCTAAGACGTCCCATTCAACATCCATACTCAAATAACTTGCCTAAACATGCTTAAACAGGCTGATTTGTTACTTGTTCAGCCTACGTTATGCTTTAATTCGTTGCTAGTTGGATGACAGTTGAATTTTGGATTCACCGATTGTTTTTGTAGAGTCTCTTCAGTGTTTCCCCTCCCAGGGAAACCAGTTTGGGACCCCGTTGTGAGTTCAGTCATTGCTGCGGTAGGACCGAAGAACACTGGCAACAGATGCTGGAAATGTTAGGAGAGGCGCCACGATGCAGGGAGCGCCCGGAATTGGCCCTGGATTTTCAGAGTCACGACTTGGGTTGAACTGCCGGATGGCTGAGAATGTGGGATTTTCATGGGTTTATTTTGATGGGAATTTAGTTGGATATATGGGATATTAATGGGATTTAGGAGGATTTAGGGTTTCAAAGGGATTTACGTGTGATTTCATGGGGGCTATAGACATTTCAAAGTGTAGTAACTATGGCATTCCTTTCATGGTTGAAATTGGAACAGAGGGGTAGGAGTGCCATCATTCCTTGCACATGTTCGCACACATTTTGATCTGGTTGGAAGCACTGATGTGCCCGAATTCCTTTCTTTGGTACACTATCGGCCTCTGGTGCGATGTGATCCTATATCTATTTCAGGATGGTAGTACTTTCCAGCCACTGGAAAAACTGAAATGACATAAAATGACATGGTACCCTGGTAGAAATCATCGAAACACCTTGCAAGAGTTGCATTTTTGAGCCCAGGTCACCTTTCCCTTCAAATTGAGCACAAGCACATTGGATGATTTACTATCCAAATGGGGATTTAAGCAAGAATCTTCGGGATATAGCAGGAATTACATGTGGGTATTTCATTGGATGCATAATCAACTTCATTAATATGTTATATTTGATGGTATTTGGGTGTGCCTGAAATGGGGCAGCAATGTCAATTAGTGAAAATGATGCTAAACCATCGGAGTTTGGGGTGCTATTATGTATGGCTATCAACAAAGCACCAATAATTCAACGTGGGTACCCAAAAAATCCACAGGGTAATTATTGCGTTCCCTATAAACATTGCCATTTTCCCGACTGCATCCTTGACTGATACCCTTACCCACAAGAAACATGTGTTTTTTGGAATTAGGGAATCTTAGTTGGATGATTATCACCATTTTTCCAAATGAAATTGCTATTTGGGGTGTGAAGCCACCATGTGCAGACAAAACCCACGTCATGTTGAACTGGATTGAACTGGTTATATATGGAGGTTTCCTAAGTCATCGGGGTACCCCTAAATCATCCATGTTAGGTTCGGTTTTTTTTCATTCTAAACCATCCAGCGATTGGGGGACCCCCATTTACGGAACTCCCCCATATTTTCGGATTCGCCATCTATATCAATAGGATTTTTTAGATGGGATTCACCATCTATATGAATGGGATCATTCACTCATAAATATATCATGAAAAGAGGGATAATCATTAAATCCCATTGAATATCCCATTGAGATTTATGGGTGAATTAATGGGAATTTATCCCCATTAATATAGATGGTGAATGTAATATCCCATTAATGGGTGAATTATCATAACCATCTACATTTAACGGGAATTACCCTCTGGTAATCAAACATCGCAATTGGAAATCCCCTATAAATAGAGGTTTCTAGCTGGGAAAATTATCTATAAATGGTGGATTTTCCATTGCCACGTTTTGGGCCCTTTTTGTTTTCCCCTCAGAGAGGCCTGGCCCGGAAGCTATGTGGAGATTGTGCAGAACCGCCTTGGGCAGTTCAAACCCACCAGTGGGAACGCCTGGAGGAGTAACCGGGGGATGGAGTGGTGAGGCATACACTCCGGTGTCATCAAACGTGGCAATTGGAAATCCCCTATAAATGGAGGTTTCTAGCTGGGAAAGTCCCTTATAAATGGTGGTAAACTAACAGTTCGGTATTGGAAATGGTGATTTATAGGGGATTTTCCGCCATTAAGCATGGTGAATTTCCATAGCTATGTTAGTTGACCAGAGGGTACTTTAATGAGATATATCTAAACCATCAACAGTTAATATTTCATGCAGCCTACTACACTAATAATGAGCCGAAAGTATCTGAAAAGGTATCTTATGTACTACATACATAAATGGTGCATCGTCCACTTCTATCTCTAGTGGATACCAGTATCTACTTCCTGCAAACCTTTACATAGGAGTGGAAGACCCACCATTAAAGTAGATCATTTTTCGAAACTGCGAAACCATTGGCTTTTCGACAGATCTGTAAGCGTGTACCCCAGGGTAACCATCCACAGTCAATATTTCCTGCGGCTCACTACACTAATAATCAACTGAAAGGGCATCTAAGATACTTCAAACCCTACTTTTACTACGTTTCTATTTCTATAGCAATGCGTTTTCAAAAACAACATTCACTGGCTTGGTTTAAGGGACCATTTACAGGAAACCTCGATCAATTTCATGGGGAAAACCATCGGTTTCCGGTGACGATTTTCCCTGAGGCAAAGACAACTTCCTGCACCTGGCGGCTAGGGCTGGTCACAGGCGCGAATGCCATGGGATTCGTGGGGAGAAGGATGCGAAAACCATTGGGAAAATGGTGGGATAGTGGTGGTGTAATGGGGAAAATGGTGATGTGATGGGAAACCATTGGGGTGTTTTTGTTCTCACACATGTTCATACATTTTCAGTTCCACGTGAAAAGTACCCATTGAATCAACAGATTATTGGTTTAGGGGAAAATCAAAAGGAAACCATTGCTTTTACGTTCAAAACTCATGGTTTCCTGTACAAATTTCCCCTCAACCAATTCTGGGAAGTTGTTTCTCATCATTGATAAAGTTGATAATCTCCTCGAGAAACCTTTGTGTTCCATTTGTTCAGTGCCATTTTGATACATGGCTCCACATTGCCACATTAAAAACCCTATAGAAATGGTGGTTTTAAGGGTGTGTCACACCATCTGCTCCGTACATGTGTAGTTGCTTGCAGTGGGGCAGTTTTGGTGGTATAGCAATCCATAGCAACCCCAACAAAGACTAAAAAAGTACAATCCAGCTAAAACGGTGTTGAATTACGTTTATTTTGTTTCGGGGATTTACTAACTCAGTCAATTGCTGACAGAGCATTTGGGCGTGCACCATGCCATGTTTGGCTTGGACCTTGGCATATTTTGAGGCTGTTCAAAGTGTTCCGGCTTGAGAAAGTATTCGTCACCAGTCAAAATTGCAATGGCTTGACCCATGCAAACTCCATGGCTGTTGGTTGTAGCTACGGTGTCTTAGTCATCCGGCATGACGACCCCAATGAACTTGTGACACTGGTATTTCGTCCATCACCCAGGCACAGTTGACAAATGGATTTCTGTTAGATTTTACAGCTATACACATGCCATGGAATATCGTAGATTCGGTTTCTAGCCCACTTTCACGAAACAGGCCGTGTTGTAGCTTCTTTCTGTCAATATAGACTTGTTGAAGGGCCCAATTTCCAAAAACCAGTTCTGGGATCCAGGGATCCCCTCGAGCCAGGCCCATCTTTCAGTTGCTGCACAAGTTCCCAGAGCAACACCGAGAGAAGTTGAATCAACGTGGCGAGGAGACGACGTGCAGGGAATGACTAGGTTTGTTTTACACTGACTGTATGAAATCAAGGTTCAACATTTCGATTTTCACCCTTGCAATCGAAAATGGTTCCGCTAAACTGATAAACGATCAACGGTTGCCATATTAAAAAAATCAAATCCATCAAAATCCCAGAATTGGGCGTACCTGAAGATTCATAGGTTTCACTGTTTCACCCTAGTATTTGAAACGTGAATTTAATCCGAAGAAAAAAATAAACAATCCATTGACAAAAGGATCATCATCATTAATTATCATCCTCACTACCACCATCATGTTTATTGATGAATTATGAGTATTTCATTGATGCTTGATGATGATGGGACATCGTCATTGCATCCCACTGCGTTCTTGTGAGGGTTCCATGTTTCCAGTTTTCAGCCGCAAGGATGGCATGCTGCCACTGCACTTAGCCGCTCAGCTGGGGCAGGGAAGCCCAGCAATAGGGTGGTGGACCTCTTGCTTAACCTGCTTGGGCAAGGTGGATTTGCTGAGTTTCTTCTTGTAATTGTGATTTCTGGTTGATGGTTTCCAATATTGTTTTTTACCAATATGTTTCAAGGGGGTTAAAAGCAAGAATTAAGATGTGTATTTGCTGATTTGATTACTTTGTTCTATTGGATGCGAGTATGATATGAATCAACAATTGAGACCCAAAGGGCTACAGATAAACCGGTTGTTCTTTAGTATTCACAATTTTTCTGGGTGCCAAATTTCTGTTGATTTGTGACAAATCCATTGTTTTGGGGAATGTACTGGGAACGTTTATGTTGACTGTGTTTGTTTCTTTTGGTTTTCAACTTGGATCCGCAACAACCAGGACTTCTTAGACTCATTGACGGAGGCAACGACGAAGTTCCCGTCTCCACGACGGTACAGGGCCTGGCGTGGCCACGGACTCTTTATCTTCAGGTTGCCAGCTACAGCGAGTACCTGACCGCTGCGCCCATCTATAATAACACCCAAGGAAATGCCGAGTGGATTTCTCGGGATCAACGAAGGGAGGCAGTGAGCTCTTCAGAATGGGGCTGGTGTCATTGGGGCCAAGTGCTTCAGGAGGAGATTCATTCGAATCCTACAAGATGCTCATTAAGCAGCCCAAAAACACCTACTTGCTGCGCATCTACCTCCAGTTTGATCCCAGGCGGGACTTGTTCACCAGGCCCTCCTGGCGCGGCCACCTCAAGGGCCCTGGGCGCTGGCCGAGCGGCGCTGCACCACGGGATGCTGCCGGGCGT
Organism: Symbiodinium sp. clade C Y103; assembly: GCA_003297045.1. Taxonomy (NCBI): domain Eukaryota; class Dinophyceae; order Suessiales; family Symbiodiniaceae; genus Cladocopium; species Cladocopium sp. clade C. Next base: position 440,433 of record BGPT01000011.1, read on the forward strand.
GCAGCCAATCACCCCCAGATCGCTGCTGTTTGTAGTCCATAGCAAGTTTTTTATGGCTTGATATGTCTAGCACATTTGATGGAGCAAGATTGAAAAGGATGAATATCTATGAAACCATGGGAATGGTGGTATGAACATCCGGTTACCACATTACTTTGTTGTGAAAACCCTGGCAGGGTTTTTGACTTCGCTTGATTTTCCACTGCATACTGAAACTAAGTACTTTTCTTCCAATTGGATGCAATGACGGCGTTCCATTGCAATGTCAGATAACTAGAGGGTAACTGATTGCAATGGTGGGCCCCTTTTTTTAATCATAAAAAGAATAAACAAAGTGGATCCAGCATCCCAATCCACTCCTGTGCAAAGTATCTTGCCTTATTTTTCCCATGATACTCAAGGCCAAATTTACAGCTTATTCATATTATTCATCTTATTAATCTTATGTACAACTACAGTTTCTAATAGTTTTTATATATATATATATATATATTATGTGCATATATATATATATATCAATTTGCTCGTCACGGGTTAAAACCCATGGGCTACCAACCCCCACAGAGCCTGGCCCTTTCAGGCACACCCTGCTGATCGAGTTGATGCTGAAAGCGGGCAGCTTGATCAACGCTGAGGACAGGCTTCGGTGGAAGTGTCACGTGATTAGTTTGAAGACTTTACCAGCTGGTAGTCAAAGATAGTTTTGGAATATATTATATAATATTATATAATATTATATATTTATTCATTTTGTATGGGAAAGTTCTCTCTAAATGACAAATTTTCTATAGATATGTTGAATTGCCAAGAGGTAAAGACGCTAAAATTACTATTTGCTATTATTTTCGGATCGCACTGGTACTGTATGCGCAGCCGTTTGCGGGCTAGTTTTCCCAGCCCATGTTTTTTTGCTCCATTTGCCACCACTGTAGGTAGCCGGGCAGGCCTAGGCAAGGAGGTCTTCCCAGCTAGTAAGGGGTTGGTTCTGATGGGGTACTGTACTACCCCTGTTTTCGCCGTCACTTCACTTAGATCATTTTAAATATTGGGAGGTGATATCCTTTCTGATTCTATATCCATTGGGGTATGTTTTATATCCCCATCTTTTCAAATTCTATATCCCCCACCTTGGATATCTTGGATTCACTGAGGGGGTGATTTGTTTGGTTTCCCATTGGTTAATCCACCGACCTGGAACCTTTTACTCGGCAAATCCTTCGAGATACGGCGATGGGAATCATGACGCCAAAACCTCCAAGGTTGATAAACTTGGTGAAAATTTGGTTTTTAAACTTGGTGAAAACTATTGTCCTATCATGTCCTATCGGTATATCCCCATCTGGGGATCAAAATGGATCAGGCCAGATTTTGCTCATGTTTCGTATCAAACATGACCATCCAAGTTGCAGGGTACCCAACTTTGACCCCATGTTTGATGGACTGTACTAACTGTCTCATATCGTCTTACGTCCCCATCTTCAGTTGCATCCCTATCTTTGACCCCCTGGGAATCTAACATAGCTATACTGCAAATGACCATCTTATAGCTGATTCACCTTTGAGAAATAATATGTTTCCTAGTTATGTTAGTTTACCAGAGGGTACATTCCAGTTTACTCAGCTCCCCTTCTATCATCCGCTGAGCTCTGAACCCTTTTATAGCTGATGCACCTATTAGAAACGTTGGAGATGGTATATTGAAAATGGTGATTGAAATCGATGACCCTCTGGTAAACTAACAGTTTGCTATTGAACATGGCCATAGAAATAGTGGATTTTCCCATGAAAAATTGTGATTTCCCCCGATTTTCCCATGAAAAATGGTGATTTTCCCAGATTTTCCCATGAAAAATGGTGATTTCCCCAGATTTTCCCATGAAAAATTGTGATTTCCCAGATTTTCCCATGATAACTAGTGATTTCCCCAGATTTTCCCATGAAAAATGGTGATTTCCCCAGATGGTGATTTCCCCAGATTTTTCCATGAAAAATGGTGATTTCCCCAGATTTTCCCATGAAAAATGGTGATTTTCCCATAGTTCTTGTTGGTTTCCCAGAGAGAATCAGCCAGGACGCAGGGGAACGCCTGGCCGTGCACATCGCCATGCGCAACAACCACTTCCCCACGGCCGGGGCCCAGGGATATTGCATCTTTGGATTGGTTTAAGGGAAAAGCTACAGGAAACCATGGATTTTCCCAGGAAATTGATTGGGGTTTCCGGTTCACATTTTCCCATTCACCAATCCATTGATAGATTTCATAGTTCATAAGTGTAGATTGTAAGAGGAAGAATATAATGATGAGACACATTCATTCATACTGTTATACCGATTGTACCATATTATCCATATTATACCAATATTGATTAAGTAATTATAAATATATATATATATAAATATAATTATATATATAATTATGTATACATTTATATATGCATAAAACTAATGTGTAGCCAGCAGATCGGCTGATCTTTTCCCTTCCCTGAGGCGCAGTTCCTGAACGATCGCTGGTTGGAGATCTATGGCAGCTCCAAGTCCTCCGAGAGGCGCTCGCGGAAGGCGCTTTGAGCATCCGCAGCGACGGACCCACAACGGGCACCATGGGAGTTTGAAGCCCTATCAGTTGGGAATCCCTACATAAGTAGGCTTACCCTCTGGTAAACAGCCACATAACTATAGAAAATCACGATTTTTAATGGGAAAATCCACTATTTCAATGGCCATTTTCAATAGCTATGTTAGTTTACCAGAGGGTATATATCCACACTAATATCTAATTAGTTCACTCAATCTGCAGTGAAAAAATGCTGATTGACTGGTATTTCAGTGGGGATATACTGCTGATTTGATGGGATTTCATGGGATTGGAATGGGGATAGAGAGGGGTCAGCAATTCATGACATACAATCCTGAGATTCGGATGATGAACATCGTTTCAAAGAAATCGTGCCCTTGTTTGGAAGATCATGGCTGAACAGAGAACATGAAAGGGATAACCAACAAAAACAATTGGGGATTGAATAAATGAGAGGTAACTCCTGGATTTAACCCATAGAATTGAGAATTGCATTTAAAAAACACATCAAAGAATGGGATTTAAACAGCCTTACAATGATTTAGCTATACTTAGCTACCGTTTATAGTCGGATGTATTATTGAATTAGCCAATTCGGATTTAGCGACGCAAATATGCAAAAACTATAGGCTAACTATTGTTTATGGGGAATATAACTAGACTGTATAGTCAACTATAAGTTAATGACGTTTACAAACCAACTTATAATTCGGGGGCCCACCTTGTATTTGTTTGTTCTTCCATCATGTTTCCGTTGCCGCATGGATCCTTCGAAACCAGGCAGAGCAGCTGGCTCAACGCATGGTGAGCCTCAACGAGAAGGAATTCTTGGTGGCGTCCCAAGGGGTGGCGCTTGGTGTCCTAGGGCTCGACAAAAAGATACAACGGCAAGGCAAACTACGAGTAAATCATCATAAAATTGGATTGTTTGGGATTTGGGATGCAATAGTTTCTCTATTTTTTTGGCACCCTGCAGCTTAAAAACATTGAAGATAATAATCTCTCAGTGATGAGTCCTCGATGTGATGGAAGTGACAAAGGGTTTTGGAACTATGGGAAAAGGGGAGCGTAACACAGTTTACTGGTTGGGCGCTTCAAATATTTAGCGTTTTTTCAACCATAGTTGAGATGATTGGTTGAGATGATGAGCAGTTTTATCGTTTGGGATGGGGCGAAACCACCAACCAGTTGATGCATCCATCAAGAATGAGCTGGACGTGGTTCAAGGAGATCCCTGGGTCCTACTCCAACCCCTTCTGTATTTACCATGAGCATTGGTGCATGTTTCTACACAGCTAGACGTGCATCGTTTTTTTTGTTTGCTGTGGAGTCATGGGACTACATCTCTCAAGTCTACTGTAAGGGTATAGTACCCCTGGGTTTGAACCTCAACAGTTCGGAAACACTGACATTTTGCATGCGATTTGTGTCCTGGAGATAACTCCGCATGGGGTTGTCTATCCATCGAATCAGAATTTTACGGTCCAACGTTGGATTATAAACGCATATTGGCATATTGGGAGATGGTCATACCACCATCTAGTGGGGCCAATAAAGTTCTTTTTTAAGGAATCCCATCATTGATAGATGAAGATTGATTAATGGATATCAGGATTGATTATATAATATGATTCCTCAATGACCTCTGGAATCCCATGATGAATGACCCATGCCCAGGCTGTAGCCAGTGAGACCTTCACAGAGTTCCTGGGACACCGAGGGACACCCAGGGACACCTGGGTGTCGCGGTTTCAGCTGATGGGGGGAATATGGTGTATAGTAGGATATCTTGGTCTACCAATCACCTGAACAAGTTCATCAGTTCCCTGAGAATTGATAACACATGGATGGTTAAATCGATAAACATTTACCATACATTTAGTGGGTCCAATGGTACTCCAGTGGTCGAAGTCCACGCCAAGTTGCACTCCAGGTACCTTGTCCGAGCTGTGTTCCCCCTAAGGTGGTGGTGCCTAGTGTTATTTCCCATATAACTACTATAGTATACTGTATATATACTATAGTTATAATTATATACATAAGTTTACATTTATTACCATAAATCCTAGTTCTTGATCAGTGCCCATTTCACCCAATTGGAGGTACCTACCATATGTAAGGTCTATGTAAGGGCTAAATTTGAGGGGAGATAGCTCCAAGTTACGACTTTATAAGGTACCTCCAAGTTACGACTTTATAAGGTACCTCCAAGTTACGACTTTATAAGGTACCTCCAAGTTACAACTTTATAAGGTACAGTACCTCCAGTTTAGCTACCTGAAATGGCCATTATATAATAAATTGATAACAGTTATTGCTAAATCTCAGGGATATACCCCTCAAAATATGGCTTTCTGGTACAGTTGATAGTTATTTGTAGTCATAACCCAACTTACCTAACTATAGGACACCACCAGCCGCTTCCATCAGGTTGGGGTTCTTCAGCCAGAAAGAGTCCGTGGACAAGAAGCGCACGGTGCGATACTGCCAGCTGACAGGGATTGGTTGGGCTGGGATGGGATTAATGGAGGATTGAATCACTAACAACAGGATATATTACTTTGTATATACATGCACATACAATGGAATAGAATTATATGAATTATACATATATATATATATAATATATATATATATATAGATGTATGAAAACAATAGGATGTTTACCCAACCACGCCACGCGCTCTGATTTGTTTTGATTTTTGTTGTTTCGACCCACAGTGATAAAATACCAAATGAAGATACCAGTGTTTTAACGTAATCAAGTGCCATACCCCAAACGCCCAAACACCGGAGCTATTTATGATTTCAGGCGCCTGAACTTTGTACGCTCACAGTATGTGCTGCTGGATGTTGCGGATGATTCTGGCGATATGACCAACACTAAATAAGTATCAAGCACAAGGATGAACGGGGATAGTCTTTCACCATTCTTCGCCACTCATCATCGAGAATGAAGTGTCGATATCGGCATGGCTCACGTTTGATGTTTGATTGTGATTCTGAACCATTGGCACGGTCAGCACCTCCACATTTGGCTTGTTTGAGGCACAGGAACTACAGGAACCAGACAGACATTTCAAACAATGTCAACCAAAAGTAATACGATTGCAGCATCATCAACCAACAATGCAGGAAATAATCAAGAGAAAACAACAAGGGCGATGATTCATGCTTCAGGACAGTCAACAATATCCGGCGGCTTTACTTGGGAACCCATCCGCCCAACAGCAGTCTCTAAGAGGATGCTGGTAGGTATATCGGAAATACTCCTTTCCAACATTTAGTCTAGTGGGATAGGGCAACCAGTTCCAGACCATGCATACACATCCATTTCCCAATTTCAGGTGAGTTATGTGTGATGATCCCAGTTTTTTTTTTTTGTGTGTGTGTGTACATCCTTCCGTGTTTTTTCTGATTCTATACCTGTGTTGGTGCATTTAAAGATTGGATTTCTCAACATGACTCTGTTCCTCCATCACAAGAAATGTTGTTTTCATTGCACTTAACTCGCATCCACAAGAGTAGCGCTTGCTCACACCAGATACAACAGTTTCTGTTGCTGCGAGATGGATTTGATTTGCACATATTTGCCTAAGTGGGAATCCACCAAGAATGCTTAGACAAACGCATTTTGCCGTCAAAATCGGGCCTCCCCCCTGGAGCAGAAGAAACCTTTCCAAGACATGGCCAAGAAAGACCAAAGATGAGTGGCAGGAGGACTTCCAACTTCCAAGAGTTTGGAAAAAAGGATGAGAAGAAGTGCCTAGACTTTGTCTAGGAGTCGACTTTCCACGCCAAAGTTCGTTTTCAAGCCAGTGACGGTGTTGACCCAGAAGAGCAGCCTGTGACTGTCTACGAGCAGAAAGCAGCCGATCTTCTGGCTGCTTAACTCACTTATGGTTTTAGCTCGGCGGCCCAACAGTTTTGTCCCTTGGCCAGTTATAAGTCAGCAAACCCAAAGGATAGAACCTCTCACAACAGTTTTGCAAAATGTCAGGTCAATTTATCCAGTTTCTTTAGTGGCACCGCCTCTGACATGTAATTATTGACTAACAGCAGCCAAATTTATTGGGTGAGCCCATTCTAATAGGACTTGTGTATGTATACATACTACAATATCATATCATATCTATAATACCCAAGTGTTTGTTGTTGCCAACATCTATTCAGAGTAATGTGGTAGAGCCAATGCATGCCAATGCCCTAAACCATCATAAACCATCCCAATGACTTGCCATTTTTATGGCTGGTGAATATTAATCATCCCCAGTCCTGGGCTCCACATGGGCGCAGGTGGGCGGTCTGCTGGCGGTCTTCTGGATCGTGGCGGATCAATACGACCAGCTACTTGGCTGGTTGGAACATGTTGGAACGGTGCTTTGGTGCTGGACCAACGTGTGGTGATGCACTAGGATTTAGCCAAGAATGTGATAGTTATATCGTTGGCTGTGTCTGAAATTGGGGTTTACCCGGTTCACCAATGAAATGAATTCAATTTAGGCAATTTTGATAGGGGAAATGTTGTGGATCTAGGCGATTTGGGGATGCCCTATTGAAAACCAAAACCTCTATATTTGATCTGATACCATGGTTTCGTTTCGACCGTATTTTTTCCCAAACTAGTCCGATTCATGTTGTTTTTTCAATAGAGAAGCTGCCCTGTGTAAAGTGTGAGCCCAGGATATGTCGTGGGGACTCGTTGCAGGTTTGGGGCTGCGACCGATAGGACCTGATCTATTTGCATGTTTTGAAACAGAAGCTTTCCAAGGGATGTGTGTGTTTAATGATATTTATATAATTTTATATATGGGATTCTCTGTCAATAGATGAGGACATGTTGAAACATCATTCTAATGGCCTTTATTATACATTTTAAGGTTTGAGCTTGTTTTTGTTCTATCAACCTTTGAAAATCACCCTGAAGATAGCTGAGTAGACTATGGTGAAGGATTAACGGACTATCATTCAAGTTCAATACTCGTATCTAAGGTTGGCCTTTGAATGGCACATCATGTTCCTCATCAAGTCAATCTCGCAAGCATCCTAAGATTCCATTCTGGATCAATGGTTTGACAAGTCTTGATGCTGTGTTAATTTCTTGAGATGGATAAATCCACTCAAGATATGACTCCTAGCAGATTGAAGGCAAATCCAGAAGTGGGAACCCCCTTTTTGCGCAGGGAAATTCATATTCAATGGATGGATACTGTATATTCAAGACAGGGAACAAGCAGGCAACGAGTAGACCGCTTGCGTAATCTAGGAGCCATGAAGCTGGTTTGTGGCTTCAGATGTGAATACGGAGTGAAGGTTCAGACATGTTCTCAGAAAAACAAGAGCATCATCGGAGACCGGTCAACACCTACAGTATAGTCATCCCCAAAAAGATAGAAAAGTAGAATCCTACTGAAATAGTTTTGAATTCCTTTTCTATCTTTTTTGGGGGGTTACTATGCCATATTTGTTAATGAACATTAATTTGTCAGCCGTTTTGATGGGAACGGAGTGGCCCCAGAGTCTTGATCCATGGGCAGTGAATGCACAGTGAGGTTTGTACGTGGACAAGAAGCCTCCAATCGACTCTCTAAGAACTCCTGGGAACACCTGCAGGAGTCACTTGAAGGGGATCTTTGGGTATCCGGATCCAAGCGACAAGAATGATGATTTACCATGATTCACTGGATTGGTTAATGCGAAAATTTACAGGAAACCCATGGGATTTTCCCATCAAATATAGAGGTTTCCTGTAAATTTTCCCTTAAACCAATCCAGTGAATGATTTAACCAACAGTTACACCTAAGGATTCAACAAGGAAGTTTTGGGGATTAAGCTGCACTTAGGTGGGAACATCAATTCACATTGCCGTGGGAATCTGACCCAGCTGGAAATGGGTGATCTGCCATCGCCATCTCAGACTAGTCGAGCGGGGTTAATGGATATGTACCTTTGCACATCATGTGCTCAGGGGTTTCGATCCTGTTTTCATAGGCATGGTAAGTAAACAAGACAAGTCTCTTGGCTGATACCAATGGCAACATATGGGTTTGTTTGAAAACAGGGTACCCTATTTTTTATGATTTTTTATGGATAATCATCATGATCCTCATTTAAATGGCCATGGTTGGGGGGTCGACACCATTCTCAGACAAACCCATATGACCCATATGTATCTAATATCTCTGTGGATGGGTTGAGACAGGTTGAAACCAGACCCCCATTCAGCTCCCAAGGAGCGATCCAGCATCCAGCGGGATGCTTTAGAAATGCACAGCAACCAATGATGCCTGAAGTTTGCTGTTGAGTCCGTGGGTGATCAAAATATATTAAGAACACGACTTACTTGTGCTTAGTAGGGAATGGGGGAATGGGATGATTATTAATGGTTATTATAGGTCATTCCCTCATTCCCTGCTAAGCACCAGTAAGACAAAACACTTTTCATTTACTTCATTTTATCTCCAAATTTGTCTGTGGCTCAAAATCATTAAGCTCCATTTTGGACGGTGGAACGTCTGAACTGGCTCCAAAAAAGACCAATTCGAGGGGTCCATTGGCCATATCTAGCCATCTTCAAGACTCTTCAATCTTTTGAGCCAGATGGGTTTCTCTTGAAATAGGATACCCCTAAAAATCCTGCCAAAAATGGCATGAAATGGACATAGAATCTCCTCTAAGGCCTTTGTTTTGAACCACTTCTCCTCACAGGACTGGACGCGCAACACCGTGCATTTGACCAAGAGCCACTCCATGGTCGCTGGGCTTTCAAGTCACGGCCCCCCCTCCAATGGTCTTGGAGTTGCAATTTGACCTGCTAAGTGTGGCTTGGAAAATGTGGATATCACATGATATCACGTTATATGGCCAACAAACATGAATAACATGAAGATTGTACGAATCAAGATGGGGCAATCCCAGATTTTTGAGTTTGCTCAACAAGAAATTGGTGTGTGGGGAGAGCGAACATGAGCTAACTCATTTTTTGCTCGACAAGACTATGGGCTAATTGCTCCAATATGGAAGTTGGAGTACTCACTGCCTTTTTCCAACCGTGGAACTTCGCTTGGATGAGTGGAAAGATTAGCCGTGGTTAGATGAAACCCACAAATTCATGTCCAATCCAGGAATCCATCTATTTCCATTGACAATCCGTATATATATATATAGCCACGATTAGATGAAGGTGGAAAGGTTACTTGATCCATAGTCAACCCGTTTGTAAATGAGATAAAGCCAACTTTGGTTCTAGCTTGTTGATAGGTGGTGGTTCACCCCGCTGAGTAGGTTGCAAACTTGATCTGATCAGCACGAGGTGGGTGGTCACAACTTTGGGCAACCCGAAATTGGGATGGGTTATTCACTAGGAGACCAGGTACAGGTATGTTGTCATTCCCACATTCTGATACTTTGATGATCAATTTGTATGGATCGCTACCCTCTGGTAATTTAACGTAGCTATGGAAAATGACCATTTAATTTGTTGATTTTCTGTACCTTTAAAACATGATGATTTTCCATGGCTATGTTTGTTTACCAGAGTGTATACACCATGTTTAGTGGTAAATATCCAAACACCAGGGTGAAGCACCAAGATGCCAAGAATCGCTACCAGCACTTGCCGTGCCGAATCTTAGGTGAGCGCGATGTTGGTCTATGCCGGGGACCCAGATGTCCTTCGGAAAATGAGCAATTCTGAACATTTTGTATGATATCAGTTGGTATCAGCGTGTAATTTTGCACATAACTGTTTGTTATACCCTCTGGTAAACTAACATAGCTATTGAAAATGGCCACTTATAGTGAATTGTCCCATGAAAAATTGTGATTTTGCATAGTTTTGTTAGTTTACCAGAGGGTACTTTCTGTTGGATGTCATACCGTATTGCTGGTTGGCTGATAGAAAAAAACTGACCATGCACGTTTTTATAGGTCCAGTCGGGGCTTTGAATTTGTTGCCTGTGTCTGGGGGGGAGTTAATGTGGATGAGTTTCTTCATGTTTATTCTATAATTTAAACACTTTGCGTAATCCATCCAATGCTGAATTCATCTCACTTCATCTCAATCCCAAGTGATGTTTGTTTCCTATTGTTTTTCGTAGATGCGGGCTTGAAACCGCCAAAGCTATTTTATTATCTTGTTTTCAACGGCTTATACATGGATTCGACATGGATTAACTCACCTTTCCCCAGGTTTCTATCCAAAGATCTTGACTTTTCCTCAGGAATCAATCCATTTCTACCGCTTCTCTTGTGCGATGTTATCATCGCCATCTGCAGGTGGCGATCATGAACGTGGGAAAGATCAAGCCCTTCCGTGCGGCCTTTGCCCGACGACTCAGTTGCCTGGGTCCGAAGTAATGTATAGAAATGTGGGATGTCATGCATGATATGATGGGCAGATAACATCACATAACCAACAAATCTGGAGTGGATGAATTTTTGAAATTGTGTAATACAACTGCAACTCACCGAATCTGGGCAGGAAGGATAGTCTTGTACAACTTTTATTGTGCAGTAAATGGTATATCATGGTATATCATACATACGAAGTAGCATCAACATTGTTTCTTTGAGTATCTAGGATTGGCCGTGATATGAGAAGAGCAAAGTTTCAACGACTGGGCCTGGTACGGTGAAATCTGCTTGGTGTTGACGCCGCTTTCTGGGCCTTGAAAGCCGCCCTTATAGGCGCCCGAAGAAGATGAACCGACTGAAGCATTGGTCGTGGCAACCCAGGGACGTTGGGAATCGGCGTGGCCGAACATCGCCGGAACATGTGACGGACATTTATAGCATGACGTACCCAGATCTTGATGAAGTGGGCATGTTCATCCCCGAAACTGGTGTTTTTTTGGTTAACGGTTGATTAATCTCCCATAAGAATCTGCTTGTCCCCCAACAATAGATGATTGATACTGGATGGTTGTTCCGTAATCCATTACTAATCACCAAAAACCATCATTCTTCAGGATCTCTTCATGTTTAAGTCTCTTCAAGTCCAGCTGGATCGAGCTGGATGACTGAGCTCAGGCTCGAATCCTTCATCGCAGCCCCATCTTGGTCTGGGCCTTGGTCAACACGTTGGGGCCCATGGGACCGCAGATCAAAAGGTCATGTGTACTACCCTCTGGTAAACATACAAAAAACTATGGCAAATCACCTTTTTTGATGGGAAATTCAACTATAAATGGCCACTTTCGATAGCTATGTTAGTTTACCAGAGGCTACCCAATTTCAGAGCTACCTAATTTTGACCAACATATAATATAGATTAACTTATATGACAAAATACACCTGTACTTCCTTTATTTTGGTAATGTTGGCTAGATATTGGTCATATTTACTAGCCATATAGCTTATTGCAAATGAACACAACCGGAGTTTGTTCTGATGATTTCATCCCATCGCAGTGGGTAGCTGCTGATCGCTGAAGACGGCCCGAAATGTACCTGGTGACCGATCCCAGTGGCCCATCATGTTGTGGCCGAGATGCTTCATTGGTATAGGTATAGATCTACCCACATCTAACTTAGTATCCACCCTAATGAACAGAAAATAAAGATGTAAATCCCAAGGTCAGAGTTGAACATGGCTCAAGTACAATTGCTGAAAAGACAACTCCACCATTTCTGAACATGAATCACCTATAAATCCAACTTTTCTATACTTTTCTGAGTTGAATCAGTGAAATCCCCAATATGTCTTGCTTAAATCCATCAAATCACGTAGAAATCCAACTTGTCTGAGTTCAATCAGTGTGGTTTATAAACCCCATTAAGTATAGTTATAAGTATCATAAACCATAGTTATTGGAGTTATAAACCAACTTAGCTATCTAGGGGGCCTCACATTGTATGTTTCTTGCTTCGAATCCACCATGTCTTCAGCCCGCAACGCCGCAACGCGAGGTGCCCAGCTTCGCCAAGTTGGAAGCGGAGCAGCAGCAGATCATCCTCCGAGCCCTCAAGGCGATGCGGGGTGAGTTCCCCTCAACAAAAGGGCTGGGCTTATGGTTGAAAAATATGGGATATTTATGGGATATTTGTGGAATACCCTCTGGTAAACTAATATAGCTATGGAAAATTACATTTTTTTAATGGGAAAATCAACTTATGGAGCATTTTACACCAAAGGCAACCCTGGGATATTGATGGGATATTGATCTTTATTAGGAAAAGGCCTGGCTTAAATAGTATTTACCTAGTGGTTATAAACATGCGATATGGGATATTTATGGGATATTTTTTATCCATGGACCATCTTAGATCCGTCAAAGTAGCAAATGGTCTGGTTTTATATTATTGCTTTTTCGTGCTTCTGCAATTTGGGGGAATTTGGAGTCAATGACTCCCTTGTTTGTACGAACCCCAAGTCTTTCTGGTTCTATTTCCCAGAATTTATTTTACGGTGTTATATGTTTTATGTTGCAATGCTTTGTTGATGAACCCTACCAGATTCAAGTAATAGGAACAATAGGGATGATTGTCGATGATTATCATGATAGATGATAATAGATGATAATAGTATACAATGATGATTGTAATGACAATAACTAGTTCGAACCCGGGGTTCTGGTCTGCAAAGCCCTTTGCCCCAGGCCGACTTCAATTTCGGCCAGTTCCTTCAAGCTGAAAACCTCCCTGCGAGTCTGTTCACTGTCAGGCACGATGTGGCTGATCGGGAGTGAGTAGGACTCACCCAGAACATCTCGAAATGTCTTACTGGGATACCATTTAAGCCAACTTGGATATACCCCAGTTACCAAACGCTTATTGTACATCATAATATCATAATATACATACACACTACTACACACTACGTGTGTAGCATATTCGATTGAATCATCACACGTCTTCCAGGGTCTCTGGGGTTGACCAGAAGGTCTGAACTCCAGATGGCAAGTGAAAATGAGATGTTTGGTGAAATGCTACAAAGCATTATGAACCATTATTAGCCACTGCTCAACAATTGCTAAACATTGTTGACAACTTTTCATCATGACCAAGCATTACAACCCTCTGGAAAACTAACGTAGCTATTGAAAATGGACCATTTATAGTGGATTTTCCTATTAAAAATGGGGGATTTTCCATAGTTATGTAAACGTTCACCAGAGGGTAACCATTCACTGACCCATCAAAACACCTGACCTCAGGTTCCCCAGGAATTTTTCGGCTTCCCAACAGGCAGATCCTGCAAGAGGGCGGAGAGGACGGGGCCGGCTCTGGAGATATCCTGGGCTTCTTCCTCTTCCGCAACTTGCTGGCAGGGCGTGGATGAAGCGATCATTTTCTATGATGAGGATGTTTTTGGGAATAGTAATTTCATCACATTTCGAATTATCATATGATAGTGGATTTTGGCTCAAACATCATGTGCTTAAAATATCTTAAAATTATTGTCCACTTTGAATAGGCAGCAGGTGGATGAATCAGTGGAGAATCGCAGAGTCGCAGAGTCATATGCACTGAATGTATTCTGAGAAGGTATCCAGCTCCATATCTGGATCGAACTGAACAAACCTGGATTTGTATTTGCCCTCCGGTGTCATCAAACATGGCAAGCTGGGAAATGCCTGTGGCCTAGCCATGGAGGTTTAAGCCATGTTTGATCACCGGAGGGTATTGATTTCAGTCTTGGAGCCTTGTGAAGATGGATCACTTCAGCATGGCACTCTGGTGAAGAGAAAAGACCTTGTTTCGAACGTTTATTTAAGGATATGGCGACTTAAACTAGGGCGGCATTGCATCCAGAAGAGCATGAAATGTATTTGTTTGTAGGGATATAAAGTTTGAGCAATTCGCATTTCTTACAGTAATAGGCCAATCCATCATTCTGGGTGCCATATGGTCTTCTGATCTAAAGAACACTAACGATGGTCACAGGGCCAAAGCGGAGACAGCCAACCCATCATGTGTGGCTTCACATGCATGGGTTGTGGGAAATTATTGGTTTGCACATGTACTGTATGTGATATATCCATACATGCAAGTCATTCATTGTAGGTTTGGGTACGATCAAGTCAATTGTGGTTCAAACGTTGTTTTGGGATCTTGGTCGGTCTCTTGTATGTATGTAGATTTTCAGTTGAACCAATCGTGAGAACGTCGTGACAAAGTGAACCCCCCCAAGAGAGCCACTGAGACCGGCCGAGGTATTTTTGCAGCCATGTCGGGGGACTTGTTGGAAAAGGGGGTGGAGGGTATGGAAGAGAACGACCAAGCCCCAGCCTGTAGGCTACCAACCTACAGTTCCAAGATAACAATCAGTGTGCCCCAGCCCCACACTGTGACGCCAACGAAGCACTGTAGGCTACCAACCTACAGCCCCAGGAAAGCACTGTAAGCTACCAACCTACAGCCCCAAGATAGCAATCAATGTGCCCCAGCACTACCCTGTGACGCCAACCAAGCCCAAGCACTGTAGGCTACCAACCTACAGCCCCAAGATAGCAATCAGTGTGCCCCAGCCGCACCCTTTTGATGCCAACCAAGCACTGTAGGCTACCAACCTACAGCCCCAAGANGATAGCAATCAGTGTGCCCCAGCCGCACCCTTTTGATGCCAACCAAGCACTGTAGGCTACCAACCTACAGCCCCAAGATACCAATCAGTGTGCCCCAGCCCCACCCTGTGATGCCAACCAAGCACTGTAGGCTACCAACCTACAGCCCCAAGATAGCAATCAGTGTGCCCCAGCCCCACCCTGTGACGCCAACCAAGCACTNGCCAACCAAGCACTGTAGGCTACCAACCTACAGCCCCAAGATAGCAATCAGTGTGCCCCAGCCCCACCCTGTGACGCCAACCAAGCACTGTAGGCTACCAACCTACCCCAAGATAGCAATCAGTGTGCCCCAGCCCCACCCTATGATGCCAACCAAGCACCGTAGGCTACCAACTCAGCACTCTGTGACGCCAACAAAGCACTGGCTACCAACCTACAGCCCCAAGATAGCAATCATGTGCCCCAGCCCCACCCTGTGATGCCAACCAAGCACTGTAGGCTACCAAGCTACAGCCCCAAGATAGCAATCAGTGTGCCCCAGCCCCACCCTGTGATGCCAACCAAGCACCGTAGGCTACCAACCTATAGCCCCAAGATACCAATCAGTGTGCCCCAGCCCTACCCTGTGATGCCAACCAAGCACTGTAGGCTACCAACCTACAGCCCCAAGATAGCAATCAGTGTGCCCCAGCCCCACCCTGTGACGCCAACCAAGCACT